>JAVDBV010085385.1:0-21568 GCA_032619315.1 Piper longum | reverse complement strand
ATGCATGTATGATAAGTTATATATTCATCTTAAGACGCCGAGATTGGATCCGCACGTGTTGGGTTCGGGTTAGCCGACCTAACCGGGGCCTGTAACATGCCGGTTTGGTTCACTATGGTGAACCGGATTTGGGGTGTTACAAAAACATCAATAACGAGTGTTATTGGTCAAGAAATAACTAAGAATCAAACTGGCACTAGAGAGCTGACCCTCCTTTTAAATGAAATCATTCATATACTTCTTCATAGAATCTCTTATATGGGCGCTAATTAGGAGTTGTCAGCCTCGGCTCGACAACATCCCATTCTGACTCATCAGATGCCTCGACAAATTTTAAAACTATCCCTTGTGCAGGAAAATCAATTATCCTTCATCTCTCTACATCCTCCGTATCACTCCTCGCCTTGAGTATAGAGGCCGAGTATGGAGTGGGATACGATCAATCCACCACTCGACATATCCTCTTACATGTTAAAACAAATCACGATAGAGTGAAGGAGTCAAACCAAAAGTAAGTATTAAACAGACCCGGTAGAAGCTCCAATCGTGTCCACGCACCTAGGCGGACAGCTCCTGCTCCGTACCTACACATCAAAACTAAAAACTAACACCCACTATGATGCTCTCACGCATACTAACTAACATACTCACATCAACACATAGACACCAATCCATATCATGATTTTCTAGGCTACGTTGTACTTGAATAATAATTCATACTTAATTTACTTAATTAGTTCCTTAGCATTTATTTTAATGCAATTCAAATCACACAAATTCATTTTTTTATACAATCAAATATTTTGTCACATTAATCAATTAAATCCTAGCTTGTTATGCTAATAATTATCAATTTTAATTAATTAGGTCAGAGCTAATTATACCTCGAGTCGTCGGCAATCAGCAATGACTAGGGTGTGTTGCACCATTCAAGACTCGAATTAGACACTCGGCGGCGTCCAAAGTTCAATCGAGTTTTGCTGGACGAATTCGGTGAAAATTCGACGATTTTTTATGAATTTAGTGAATCCGATTTTTTGACGAATTTTGGTAAATTTTCACTAGTTTTCGGCATCTTTTTGGGTTGTTTCCCATGGTTTTCCGACAACTATTCTACAAGAAAATTGGTGTTGTGGGTTGGCACTGGTTTGGTGAGCTTAATTCAACTATGGTTGTGGTGAGGGCAGCGGCTATGATCGCCTCCAGCAGGCGTGAGTCGGTTGAGTTCGGTTGGCTTGTGATCAATCCTTGTCCGACCTCGGCGGTGGCACTCGGGTAGGACAAAGTCACCTGTGGTCGAAGGGATTGATGATGGCGACTCAGGGGCAGAGTGGTGCTAGGGGGTGGTTTTGAGGTGTTTTGGAGGTTGGGCAGCGGCCAAAAAGTAGGGCAATGGCTTCGGAGATGGCGGCGTTGATCGGCGGTAGTGCAACGGCCGGAGGAGGCGTCAGTGGTGTTAATGGTGGTAGACGGGGTGAGGAAGAAGTGTCGAGGGAGGGTTTGGTTGGCGATTTCATTAATAAAAGTTAATTCGACTCCAACTCAAGTAAAAAATAATAACTAACTCCTAATAAATTCTAAAAAAATCTAGAAAATTATGGAAAAATACTAGAAAATATAATATACTCCATAACATCAAAATGACATGTTCTATAACTAATAACCCATCCAAACTACTATAAAATGCATTCAAATATGTTATTCAACTAAAAATAGTTTTACGATGAAATGTATAAAAGGAATAACTACATATTGTTATATACTCTGATAACTGATTTCTCTTCATTTTTCTTACGTTATCATCATATACTCAGTACACTTGACCATCATCGCTCATAATATACAGTTGGCTTCGGCTTAGCACGTAGGTCATGAAACTGAGTCAACTCGAATTGATGGTTGAACTGACTGGTTTGTTAATGTAAAACTCTGACACAAGTAATGAGTTTTACAAATAGACATTTGCTGGAGATGGAATCGCAGGTGGGGGAAGGGTGGGCTGAGGGTTGGCGAAGGTCAATGGGGGTTGGGGGACAAGAGGTCGGGGGTAGGTGACGGCGATGATGACGGTCAGTGGGAGAAGGTGACAGTGACAGTGGGAAAGGGTTGGCGACGAATGATAGGTTGGTTGGGGGAGGAAAGATCGGGGGATTGGAATGACCGGGTAGAGGTTGGGTTTAGTGTTAGCTGATCTAGTTTTTTTTTTAACAGTTTGGTTAGATCGGTCGGTGTTCGATTTTGTCGATTCCTACCCCATCTAGTTTTCCTCCTCAACCCCTATATAAACCAGACCAAAACTTCTACGGAACCGAACTATAATTCTTTTTTCAGTTCGGTTTTGAGTGGTTTATTGGTTTAAACCAATCTATGCTCACCCTACCCTGGTTTTAGGCCACTTTACTACTTGTATGATTTGACTTATTCACCAATACAAGTAGCAACTTAAAATTGTTTCATATCTAACTTGCTAGTTTATCTCCCCTTACTTAAATATTGATTTAAATCATTTCTGCACTTGTCTATTCTTGCGATCTACAGAAGGCCCCTTAGGATATTGGGGATCAAACTATTTGCTTAAGTGTTTGTAGTTTTCTCTCTCTCATTCTAGAAAATTGTCTACCTATCAATTGGTATGGAGGCCCAAGGTGATGGTAATTGAGGAACCTAAAGACTTTGTAACCATGACCATGGAGGAGATCTAAAGATCTATCATCACTCATGTGCACACCTTGCAAATGGACAAGGAGGAGATGGAGACCAACAAGAAGAAAAAGGACTTGGCCCTAAGGATCCTCATCCAAGAGAAAGATGATGACCTTGATGAGGAAATGACTATTCTCACAAGAAACTTCAAGAGGTTCTTCAAGAAGATACATGCCAACACCCAAGGAGACAAGAAGATGGAAAGGAAATGAAGAAGTCCAAGGAAAACAAAGAGAATACCAATGACAAGATCCAATGCTACAAATGCAAAGGGTTTGGACATGTGATGCATGAATGTCCAACCAAGGATAAGGATCAAGATCCTAAGGGGAAGAGGGTCCTCCAAGCCACCATGAAGCCGGATGATGAAGGTAATGATTATTGCCTTAGTGAATTTTGCTTCTTGGCCATAGAAGAAGGAAGGGAAAAAGACTTTGAGAGAGCCTTTGAAGAGCTCTATGTGAAATCAATATATATAGCCAAGAAGAACAAGAAGCTTATAGAACAAATTAAGGCAATCAACAAAGAAAATGAAGCCCTTGAAAAAAAGCTCAAGTGCAAAGAGTTGGGGCTCAAGCATTCTAAGGCAAGGGAAGAAGTGCTTCAAATATATTTAGCCTCCAAGGAGGACATTAACAAGATGCTTGTTGGTCTCATATGCTAGCCAACATACTTGTACACCAACAGACTCCTCTTTGCAAACTTGTGTTGGGGGAACACAACCACGATGATGAATTTAATAAATCCTTCAACTTTGTCAAAGCTTCCATTTCACATTGAGAAGACTTCACCAAAGAGACTAACACTTCAAAGTGTCCAAACCAAGGAAGGAGCTAGGAAAGGTAGCTCATGTTTACTCAAATGAAGAAAATGCCGCCAAAGCTAAAGAAGTCCACTCAAGATCCTAGGAAAGGTAGCTCATGTTTACTCAAATGAAGAAAATGCCGCCAAAGCTAAAGAAGTCCACTCAAGATCCTAGGAAAGGTAGCTCATGTTTACTCAAATGAAGAAAATGCCGCCAAAGCTAAAGAAGTCCACTCAAGATCCTAGGAAAGGTAGCTCATGTTTACTCAAATGAAGAAAATGCCGCCAAAGCTAAAGAAGTCCACTCAAGATCCTAGGAAAGGTAGCTCATGTTTACTCAAATGAAGAAAATGCCGCCAAAGCTAAAGAAGTCCACTCAAGATCCTAGGAAAGGTAGCTCATGTTTACTCAAATGAAGAAAATGCCGCCAAAGCTAAAGAAGTCCACTCAAGATCCTAGGAAAGGTAGCTCATGTTTACTCAAATGAAGAAAATGCCGCCAAAGCTAAAGAAGTCCACTCAAGATCCTAGGAAAGGTAGCTCATGTTTACTCAAATGAAGAAAATGCCGCCAAAGCTAAAGAAGTCCACTCAAGATCCTAGGAAAGGTAGCTCATGTTTACTCAAATGAAGAAAATGCCGCCAAAGCTAAAGAAGTCCACTCAAGATCCTAGGAAAGGTAGCTCATGTTTACTCAAATGAAGAAAATGCCGCCAAAGCTAAAGAAGTCCACTCAAGATCCTAGGAAAGGTAGCTCATGTTTACTCAAATGAAGAAAATGCCGCCAAAGCTAAAGAAGTCCACTCAAGATCCTAGGAAAGGTAGCTCATGTTTACTCAAATGAAGAAAATGCCGCCAAAGCTAAAGAAGTCCACTCAAGATCCTAGGAAAGGTAGCTCATGTTTACTCAAATGAAGAAAATGCCGCCAAAGCTAAAGAAGTCCACTCAAGATCCTAGGAAAGGTAGCTCATGTTTACTCAAATGAAGAAAATGCCGCCAAAGCTAAAGAAGTCCACTCAAGATCCTAGGAAAGGTAGCTCATGTTTACTCAAATGAAGAAAATGCCGCCAAAGCTAAAGAAGTCCACTCAAGATCCTAGGAAAGGTAGCTCATGTTTACTCAAATGAAGAAAATGCCGCCAAAGCTAAAGAAGTCCACTCAAGATCCTAGGAAAGGTAGCTCATGTTTACTCAAATGAAGAAAATGCCGCCAAAGCTAAAGAAGTCCACTCAAGATCCTAGGAAAGGTAGCTCATGTTTACTCAAATGAAGAAAATGCCGCCAAAGCTAAAGAAGTCCACTCAAGATCCTAGGAAAGGTAGCTCATGTTTACTCAAATGAAGAAAATGCCGCCAAAGCTAAAGAAGTCCACTCAAGATCCTAGGAAAGGTAGCTCATGTTTACTCAAATGAAGAAAATGCCGCCAAAGCTAAAGAAGTCCACTCAAGATCCTAGGAAAGGTAAAATGGTGCAACAAATCCCAAGGAAAATTGAGAAGTAAAGACATGCCAAGGAATGGGAACAAGCCACATCCACATGCAATTATCTCCCAAATTTTATGTCCTTGCCACTATTGTGACAAAGTCAGGTACAATCAATAAAGAAGTAGGTGGAGGTCTCTTGTCCAAAAGGGAAAGCTAGGTGGATTCTAAAGGTGTGAAGACTTTCGTCATTCATTAAATTCACATAATTATGCAAATATTTATAGTTTTCAAAATTATTTTCAAAAGGGTTTATAAATGGCTACATTGATTAAATAATTGTTGTTTACATCTATTTTGCAATTCTCACATGTTAAAAAAATTTAGTGAATATCAACATATATGAATAGATTTGAAATTCTTAGAATATACTTATGTAAATTGGGGGAAAAAGTTCCAAAAATATTTTTTATTATACTTGAAACAAGTTACAATCAGGAAATTGTTCTTCTAACCCATCAAAATATCCTCATTTGGAGTTTAAAAATTTGAAAAACCAGCACTTTCACTTAAATTCTTAGTTTCCCCGAGTTTGGTTGGTGACCAATTGAAATTTCTGCTGACTGAACCTATCAATATAACTTGCATCTTATTTCAGAAAGCATGCGGTTAACAATCAGTCAATCATTCAGATGCCGAATGAATTGGGAAAGTTGACAATTTTAAAATCCTGACCATGATTGAACGTGCTCTCACCGGAGCTGAACGTCATTGTTGTCTAACTCACCGTTGTTTGCTTCACCACCGTTGCTCAGAGCTGCCATGACTCACCTCCAACTGAACTCCCTACCAAAGATTGCTCAGTTCTTCTCCAGCACACTTGACTGATCAGTATACCCAAACCAATCAGTGTTAAAGACTTTTTCAGTCAATTCACCACCGTCTGTGTCTATTCTTCAGCCATGCCGCCCTGCCCTCCATTGTCAAGGGTTGTCTGACTGTCACCAACCTTCGGAAGTCTCTGCCAAAGGTTCTTCTACCAATCACTTCCGATACCTGCCCTTGTCCATGATCGGTTGATGATCGGTCACTCGTTCAGTAACCGAACTACTTCCCCGAGGCTCAATTTTGTGCTTTTCTCCATGGCTTTTCTTTACGTGATCATGCAATCCTAGTGATCATGATTGGGAATTTCAGAGAGGGACCGTCCTCTAGGTCCAAGAGGGGAGTGGTGACATCAAAGGAGCTAAGTGGTTGATATTCATATGACGGCAAGGAGTTCAACAAGGAAGACTTTGACAAAAGTGTCATTGTCTATTAAAATCAAATCGATGTCGAAGACTTGGAGAGCCACTTTGGGGGATTTCATGGGTTGGTGCAAACTCAAAGTTGGGAAGTTGCCTGCATGTCCACCCCGGTGAAGAAGATTGCCCTCCCTGAATTCAATGAGTTGTACTTTACTTTGGTAAAAGTAAATGAAGGAGACTCTACGGCCAAGGTGAACAAGGATTTCCACTTGAGGTCAAACAACATTGCTAAGTGTTGGGTGTTCCAAACTTTTTACAATGTGCAATTAGAGCATCTTTTGAGCGAATTTGTGAGACGAGAAGAGTTGGATGGAACTTTGATCAACATGAAAACTATTCTCACAAACCCGATGAAGGCTAGGGGTCTCACCAATATGGCTTTGGTATTTTGGTAAAATTGTGGCCACCAACATGCTTCCTCAATTTGGCCACCATAGTGATCTCTCTTCCTATGCCGTGTAATCTCTTTCAAGGATTCTTGCCGGAATGAGGATCAACTTGTCATCTCTAATCCTCAAGCACGTGTGGAGGTGCTAGAACCAATGGGAGCATTCACCATGTGGAAGACTCATATCTGCTCTCCTCTTCCAAGCTTTTCTGGACAGAGTGCAAAACCGCCTCTGCTCTTCCTCACAAGACCGTGGACTAAAAATAGCATCTACTACAAGCTTGTCTTAAGAGAGAACAAGAAGATAAAGACCACTGGTGCATCTACCTCGAGGGAGGAGTCTGTCTAAAATGAAGTTGATAATGATGAAAAAGGAGGCATTGGCATAACAAGAAGATGAGCCACAACCACCACCGTGTCAACCAAGGATTTTGTGGACTACCTTGAATGATATCTTGGCACAAGTAGACAACATGGCCATGGAGATGAAGGAGATGTACTGAGACCAAGAAGATATGAGGGCTCAACATGTGTACATGAGAAACCTGGAGGTGCTCATTTGGGACATGGGCACACACTTTGGATTCCATCTTGACGGATACACCTTCCAATACCCACTGTCATCTCGATTTGCTACACATGATCCACCTAAGGGAGATGATAATGAGACTTAACCCCTTTTCATGTAAATTCTCCTTTATATGTTTTAAATTGTCTTTTTGAGATGACAAAGGGGGTGAGTCTGAATGGGTTGAAGGGCTTAGGTCTAGGGGGAGTGTACACCTATATGGGGGAGAGTTTTGAGATTAGTCATCTTATTTGGAGTTGTTAATCTCTCGTTGATCATACATTGTTTGGTATAAGCATCATGGTGCATAGCATGTCATCATGGCATCTTGTATTATTTTGGACTAACATCTTGTATAGGGTAATCACAATGGAGATGCATGGGCTATCAAAGGAAAGCTTGACGGATTTGAAGATTGAAGATCATCAAGTCAAGCTCAAGAGAATGCTTCATGAAGATTGACACCAATAATTTAGAGAATTCACAACACATGGCAGTTGTAAAACCCGGGCCATCGGTTCAGTGTTTTGCGACTAGTTCAGCATTGGTACGACTCAATTAGCATTTAGCCAGTCTGGCTTGATCAGGTTGGCCCTAGGTGGGCCCTAGTGTGTTGTTGTGTACTTTGGTGTTGGACGCATCCACTATTGAGTATTATCTGGTCAACCTCAATTGTTAAGTTGTAGCCTTCTTATTGTTCTGGGTGTTTAGTTGGCCTAGGGCAATGTGTTGCACTAGACTCATGTCACATCCATCCTCGCCATACCCTCTAGTCATAGTTGTACCCTAGTAGCATTCCCTAGCCAGCCCCTTATTTTTTACCTCCTTTCCCCCTCTCCTTCCTCCATTTTCCTCTTCCGGCATGGTTTTGGGGACTAATGCTGCGATGCTAGGGCCTCAAGGCCACGGCACTGGTGTGCATGCATGTGTGTCTTGCGTGTTCCCAGCTTCGTATCGCTTCTTAGAGAGTGTTGTGGCATTGGTGTGTGACTTGGTTTTTTAAAAACCTAGCCGCCCTTCAGTTTCCCTCTTATCTCTTTCTCTTTTCCTACCCTCCTCCTTGGCCACCCCTCTCCTCTTCTTCTCCACCCTTTCCCCTCTCCTTCCTCCTTTTCTTCCTTCACCTTTTTCTTTCCCTTTTCCCCCCCTTCTCTTCCTCTTTGTCTGGGTATGCTTTTCTCCTCTTTTTTTGTATGCTTTGCATGTTTTGTATTGTTTCCATGTAGATCTTGATAGAGTCATGTAGATCATATCATTTTGATCATTTTGATATATTAATCAGTATGTTTTGCATGTTAAATCATTATAAAAAAAATGATTTATATATAAAGTTTACACCTTTATTATTGTTTGGCTTGCATGTAAAACCACAACTTTATGTTAGGGTTTTACTTGCTCATTGTTTGGCCCAGTTGGGGCCGTTCTTGAGTCGGTTCAAGCCAAACCAACTTTTAGACCATGAATATGGGGCCTAGATGGCCTTGATAGCTCCAATTATGCTACAAAAAGGAATGAGTTATTAGTGTATACATGAGGTATACATATTTTTTTTGCTTGTATTAGCTTAGGGTTATAGGGTTAGATCTAGGCCGTTGTAGTGTTTAGAATCCATTTGGATGTTTTGATGGTACCTCTTTTGCATGTATCATAGGGATTTTGAATTACCAGATTGCCCTTGTCCACCTAGTTTGATTTAAGTCTAAGATCTTCATCAGATTGAGTTTAGAGTTTCGAGGTTCATTTACCTTTCTTACCTTGATTTTTATCAGTAGAGTCACTTTTAGGCCTTGAATCACTTTTGACTTTTGTCAGCGTCAATGCAAGCATTCCGTTTATACACACACACACACACACATATCCCAGGTGCCATACGTGTTGTCAGACATTCAAATCATGTCACATGGTATTATCTAGTTCTACTACGTCAGCCCTAGTTTCCACCCAGTTATTTTTCATTGATTTCTTCCACTTTTTCAAAGTTTTTCCAACCCTAGCGCCACCACCACATTGGGCCACCGGTGGCAACTCTCCTGTCCCCCTTCAGCCACAAGACGTACCATCGTGACCGCCTTGCGACCGGCTATCGATGTATGTCCACCTCCGGCACCAGCATCACTACACTAGCCGCCGAGAGGCTTGTTTTTCTTTGTCGTTTCTCACCGTCACCGCCATAGTTGATCACCACCACCATCACCTCTGCCTTGACCTCCTCTATTAATCAAGACCAGTGGTGACCCCTGCCTCATCGTCATTGATAACTTTCAGGGATAGGCACCGCCAGCGACCATCGGGCATGTTTACCTGATTCGATCTTGTTCACATCCGTATGCCCGACCAATCGTGATCGTATCCTCCTGGCCTGTGACCATATTTACCTGTCCACGTTTGTACGTTTTTCCACTAAGTTCATCCCAAACTAGCCCAACCAGCCAATTGACTCGGCTGAGTCACCTTGGCTTGACCTGGTCTGACTTGCCAGCGAAGTTTTAGCCCGTTTTTGCTTGTCCCGTCCGATTTTCTATAATTTTCAATAATTTGAGACTCCTTATATTAGTTTAGGTGCATACTCACATATTTTGATATGTGTTGGCGTTATGATTGTTTTTCTTTATTTATTATTTATTTTATTTATTCATTTATTCATTATCGTTTATTACTAGTTATTAAATAATTTTATTACATGATGAATGTTTATATGATTAATTATTTTAATATTAATTTTATTCATGTTTATCAAATTTTATTTAATTATTTATTTATTCACTCATGCATATGTTATTACTTATTTGTGTTTAATTATATATTTATGTATTTGATAGGTATACTATTATTATTGGTAAGTAATTGATACTAACTGCTTATTTAATTATATATTGAATTATTATTATTTATTTATTTACTTGCATATGTGTTATTATTTACTCATGTTTAGATGCATACTTATATAGCATAATTATGTTATTATTTTATGAATAGTGTATTTTTTATTTTAATATATTTATTATTTTATCTATTTATTCACGAGTTTTATTATTTATTTATTCATTGTTTGTTTATCACTTATCATATCTCGATTTGCATGCCAATTGTTTTTTTTTTTATTCATTTGTTTCGCATTGTTGGTAATTGAGTTGTTGTTAGTGTTGATGTGAGCACACACAATGGACCATGCATTATATAAAGTTTGTCTTTTACCTAATAGTGGGTTTCAGTGTTTAAGATGTGCTGATGCACTTGGATTTTGGACCACAGATTCGTTAGAACTCTTCTCAGATTTATCGCTTTAGTCTATCATGGATTTTATTTTCAGATAGTAGGAGATGTTAAGTGGTTATTTTATTAGACCCCACTTAACATGAGTCATTTAGACATATTTTACTTCTGTGATTAATAAACCTCAAGGATGAGATCCTTCGTGTTGTTTTCAAACTTAGCTCCACTTCATGTTGCCTATGGGCCTATTCATATGATTCTCTTTCGAGCCCTATATACAATTTTTATTGACTTTTTAGGGAGATGAAAATTGGTGAATTTAACCTTGCGAATTCCATGATCAGGCGCATAAGCAGGTTGCAGCGGTCTCTGGATTAGTGAGAGGGTTGTTGCATTCCCAAGGGATCCTAGCATTTCTATGTCATGAGCTTCCTCGCAACCGGAGAGGCATGGAGTAGATCGGTACTATTGTGTAGAGTGCAGGTCGAGGCTTGTGGTGTTAGAGGGTACTGAAGGTGATTGCATGAGAGTACTTGGCTCTTGTGCACTGGGCCAGGAGCTATATAAAGGTTTTGAGTGGGCTTAGGTTATGTGGTTTTTTTCAAAGAGTGGGACCAATTATTGCAGAGAGTGGCATAGCACCAGCTCAGTTCAGGATGTTATCGAGCCTGTAGCTTGATGTCTATGCTCTTGAGTGTTCCCATGGAGATTATATATGGTTTTTCTTTCCTTGTGGAAATAAGTTTCCACTTGACAGTTTCTATTAGTTCTTTTTCGAACCGGTGGCATTCATTACTGACATTTTTCATATTATATATGTATGTCTTGTATTCATGTCTCAGGTCGCCTTGGTGGAAGGACAAACAGATACTACACACAATTGTGCCCAACGCATCGTTGTTTTCTTTTATGCTTTTATCTATGCTTGATGTGTTTTCATGTATAATTAATAATGTCTTCCATTCTCGAGACATAAAGAGGAATGTTTCAATCCGTTTATTGTTCGAATCTTACATATTAATTAATTTAGATATAACTTGACTCGATCGTAACAGTTTTGGTTTGGTTCTTAGATGAACCAGAATCTGGGTGTTACATTGCACATTGTGCGTTTGATAATTGTCAGCAATAAAACACTTTTTAAATTACCTAATCAAAGTTAAAAAAATAAAAAATATCTGAACTTTATAAAATTTGGGTCGCAACCGAATATCTCGGATTGCATACCAACTATTAATTAATTAAATAGGAAACATAATAATAATTTGTGTTTGCATTTAATTTTAAAATGAACCAATCGTGAGACATTAATTAATTTCACAATGAAATTAATTAATTTATTAAATGATAAATGATTTAATTAATAAAAACTATTATTTGTATAGATGGGTTGGATGATTACTATATCTCAATTTGCTCTGCATGAGCCAATCATATACGCCCAATTTAACATCTTTCAAATTCTAGATACTGTGTTGGGTTGCAAGCTAATTTTCCAACTGGATGATATTACTTTAATAAATATTCACATACTATGTGACTTTTGTATATTAGGAAATTGCAAGTTTAGGTTTCTAGATCCTCGGACACGCTGACATCTTTTGATATCTCAACTTCATGCGTTTAAACGCAGATGATGTTCATAATATACCTACATCATACTTATGATTTATTAACTTATTCAGTTTATTTCACGATATCAAAATTCACATGCGAGTGTGATTATCAAATTAGATCAGATTAGTTTGTATTTATTTAATTTCCTATTGCATGATATGTATCGTTCTACATCTATGAATGTTCATGCATTGCACGCATTCATCATACATGAGCATGTAGTTACCTGCATAGCTAGGCCACTCTGAGTTGGGCTTGCCGCTGTAGGATGAGGAACTCTTCTCAGGTTTGTTAAGACTCTCTGCTTCTTGTTCTTATAATTAACTCATATGATTTGATTTGTATCATAAAATGTAGTTAGTGTTATTTTATTCAATCTCACTACCTATGATCATTTAACCAATCTTCTAGATTAATAAAACCTCAAGGATGAGGTCCCTTCATAATTTTTCAAAAGATTATAAGATCTAGTTCAAAGTCGCACTTTAGCGCTATATGACACGCTCATGCCCAGACATTATACACGTATTAGATTTTTTGGATTTTGACTTGCACACTAGATGGATGGGATGTATGATGTCACTGAGGGGCCTGATCGGTATCCACCTACGGTGCTCGGTGACGGTCTTATACATATATGATGTGAGATTACTAGCCTACATGCAATATATATTTTAACAGTATTCAGCCTATTGCCTACATGAAACAATGAGCTATTCCTGGTCCATGTGTATGGATTATTAGTGATTATGATCAGGCCCTATTAGCTATTTGCTTAGGATCAGTGTGTAGGGGGAAAAGTTGCTATTTCATTTCAGTTTCTCGTGGATAATTAAATTATCTAATTTCCAGTACTGAGATTTTTCAATTTAGTTATTTGGGACTCAATCACACCCGTTATTGATGCATTTTCTTATATTATGTAGGTGTGTAGGCTTGGCATTGGCCAGTGTAGCTGTGTAGATCACGGGGATTCTGGTGGATGTTGGGCCGATGTTTTGGTTGTGGGCTTTTGGTTGAGACTATGAATTATGTGTTATGATGATGTAATCATGTGGCCTTGTGACTTGTTTTGTGACCAATGTTAGCTTGTGCCTTATGATATGACATTATGATGGTAGGTTTTATGTACCTAATTGTATTTCCTCTATTTTCTAGGCGAAATACTTTGGAGTATGGAGGTCTAACTTATTTTGTGCAGATTACTCCAAGCCCCGGAGTTCTGGAACTGATGGTAAATAAATATTCATGTACGTGAAACCATGATACTAGTTCAATTATATAAAACGAAGAAGGAACATAGGTGGGAGGAGCTTCTATGATTATTGTAATTGCAGAAGAAGGGATCATGTGAAGACTAGGGAAGCCCATAACCTGATGAATATAAAATCTTTGCTAATGTGAATGATCTTAAAATTTGTCATAACGCCTTAGAAATATTTCTGTGAATGTTAAATGATATTATGAAATTTCTCTATGATTTTTGTGCGATTGAATGATAATTATACAAATCGTGTATATCTTTTCCATCATCCTATTTAAAAGGGAGACTCTATTGGATTTTCTATAGAAATTTAGTCTCCTCTGTAAATTTGACTCACCTAAGTTAATCTATTTAGATGAACCAAACCCTAGATGTCTTGCATGCATTGTGGTGTTGCTTGCGCATTAGTTTTCATTAGGTTTTATCTTTTGATGCCTTGAGTGATTTGGTCCTTCATTTGTCGATTCTCCATTTTAATGAGGTGTGAATTAGTATCCCAAAATTTATCAGATTGATTTGGTTCACTCCACGACCCACATCGGTTACAGAAGTTGTCATTATCAAAAAGGGGGAGAATACTGAACCTTGTTTTGATGTGGCAACACTACTCTCTATGAATGAGTAAGGGCTTTTGATGTCATCAAACAAGCAGGAAACTTTGATCAATCTCATCTTAAAAGGCTTTTGAAGTGTGGAAGTCATACGGACTTCAGCAGACATTCGGTTAGGACTTCGGCAACTGAACCAAGGAGGTTAAGAGCATGGAAGATGAGCTTCAACCATTAATAGACCTTTGGTTGTGCATTCGGCAACCAAAGTCAATGAACTTAGAGTAAAGTTGTGGAGAAATTAGCTTCAATTGCCCTTCGGCCAATTGTTTGGCAACATAATATAGAAGATTGAAGATGAAGTGTTGATGCGTCAGAGTTTGACAATCATTCAATTACACACTCGGCTATCAAAGGGATCTTCGGAAGAAGCTTCAAAAACCAATCACGTAAAACCTAGACCGCCAGCGGGGTAGCATATAGTCGGTCTGATGCTAGTGAGATCGTTTGTGTGGTGTTGTGGGCTTGGGCATTGGGCATGACCACCTTTGGGTAGTTCCGGTCGGCCCTAATTGTCAACCCGATGCATGTGCCCTCAGTTCTTTCAGATTAGCCTAGGGCCACGCATATTGTTAGTTTTGTGCCTCATGCATTTAGATACACCTCTTAATCCTAATTATGTATTAGAAGTCATCTTGAGCCTTTCTTTTTCCTTTCCCCTCTTATTTTTTCCCTTTCCAGCCCCTCATTGCGAGCATTTCGGCCACAGCTACGCCGTGTGCAGTGCAAGGGCACCCCGTGGGTGCCTTTGCGCTAACGCTTGGCGCCCTTGGGTTGGTGCCGTTTTAGGTAGGGTTTTATACCGTACCCGTCACCCTTTTTGTGGTTGTTTCGCCCTTGGTTGCTTCTTGCTATCATTGTCACCCCTTGTAGCCCTCCGGCAGCCCCTCCTTTGCCTCCCCACCTCCTTTCCTCTTCCTCCCTTTCCTTTTCCCCTTCTTCTCTGCATGGTCATGTCTAAGTTTTTGCATGCAGAAATCATGATTCGAACATGTAGATTGATCAATTTTCATCATCTTAGCAAACTAATAAATTGTTATTTTGTGGATTAATGTTAAAAATATATTTTTATTGATTTTGTGTGATTTTGTGGTTGTTTTGCTAATAAATGAAATAAAATATTAGTGTTGGCCCAATTTGTGAAATCTACCACCTAATACACTTAATAAAGCTCAAAACATTTTTAAAAAATGATTCAAACTTTGCAATTTTTGGACAGCGAGCGAGCAACCTCATGCCACGTGCCAAATTAATAAATTTACTAATTAATTGAAATAATGATAAGATCGTCTGTAATTGGTTGTAAAATTACTTTTGTTGTTAAATCCTAAGCTAAATTATAATTATCCTAATTAAATGAACATTATCATTTGATTCTTATTAATAAAATAATTCTTAATTAATGGGTTCGGGTTTGGGTTGGACTCGACATCTTAAGTGGCTCCGCTAGAATTCGCCGAATCTTCAAGATCCATTAGGTTTCGCGTTCTACTTTTCCAAAATCGGTTCGGCAGAAAAATCACAAAGGTTAAGTTGAATTAAGTTAATTATCAATTTCAATTAATTTCCATATATTTACCAAGATTTTGTCCTTGATTAGCATGCCAGACACCTCATGATAAATTACCCTGGTCATTTGAGAATTTCGATATCTTAACTTAAAATTTAAGTGCCCATATTCTTGAAATGTATTTCATTAAATACCAAAATCTTTATTTCAATGTCCTTATTTGTTTTATGAGAATCTCTGCCGTTGTTGGCACATTCAACATGAAATTAGCATGTGCATGCTCTTCATCGAGTATATTTGGATCATGCCATGTCTCATATGTGTTCAGTTAGACCCTATTGGCTATGGGCAAGTCGCTATCGATCAAATTCTAGCCATGCATAATACTAACACGTTACTGTTGAGTATTTTGCTTGTGTACATGATTAGATCTGTGATTATGATTAGGCCTTATGGCCTTATTGTGATTAGATTGTGTGTATGGAGAAGTTTTTTATTTCATATCAGTTTTCCCGTGGATAACTATTCGATCCATTTGTTAGTTCTGTCGTTTTCCTTATTAGTTATTTGAAACTCATTTGATAATGTGTTTTTATTATATGTAGGAGAGTGGTCATGGAATTGGCTGGCATAGGTGTACGGATTGCGAGGAGGTTAGAGATACTGGGCTAATTGTTACTTTTTTTGTGCTCAGTTAGTGGTTAATTGTGTTTTGTTTTGTTTGTGGATATCTCTCTCCCTCTTTGTTCTATGGAGGTGTACTAATTTTAGATTTAAATTTATGGGGCCTTGGGCCGATTTAGAAATTCCAACATGGTTGTAGTATTTGTATTTTATTATTCCGAAATGTATCTTTCTGTTTTGTTGATGGAATACTCTAGGGTATGCAGGTTTAACTTATTTTGTGTAGGAATTCTCCAAGCCCTTAAGTTCTGGAACTGAATGTTAAATAAATTTTGGGTTTGCTAAACCATGTTACTTGTGCAAGTTCTCAGTGTGAAGAAGAAACATAGGTTGGACGTACTTCTGGGCTTTGTGTTGTAGGTTGAAGAGCCCATGTGAAAATAAACGAAACTGACAGCTTGAAGAATGTAAAATTGTGTTATAAATGCTTTGTATGTGATGCGAACGAGGCCAAACACCTCTTGAATGATAATACGTGTGAAACGTGAAATTTTTAAAAGTTTTGCTTGTGTTTTTATAAATTTGTGAATATAAACGGGTTGTGAATTTTTTTATAATGCCCTAATTACCAGGGAGATTCTATCGTTGTGAATTTTTTTCTAATGCCCTAATTACCAGGGCAATTCTATCAGATTTTCTGTATGATGTTTAGTCTTCTTTGTAACTTTGACTCATCTAGGTGTCCTAATTGCATGAGCCCAACCCTAAGTATCTTTGCATGCATTTTGGGTTTTGTTTGCACATTATATTCCTTTAGGTTATGCCTTCTGATGCCTTAAGTGATTTAGGCCCCATGGGTCAATTTTGTATCTTTATGAGTTATGAATTAGCATCCTAAAGTTTATCATTTCAATTCAGCTCATGTTACATGCGAAATTGGTGTGTTAAAGCTTCCCTCTCAACACCTAAGCTGACAACATGAGTCCTCCCCTTGCAAACTATTATATTTATTAGGTACATTTGAAAATGACTAGTTATTTTAATAGACTTACAACCCATCTTATATTATTAATCAATCCCCTTGTGATACTAAGAATAGGAATACTACAAACTCACATACCTTACCATAGGTTTGTAGCATTCCACCGCACTCTGCCTCACCATCCTCCATTCTCACTCAATGTGGTGCCCATTCTAGGTAGCTTTCACTTCGATCTTGTAGGCTTTTCCTAGACCCCAAGTGGCCTTCTCCTAGGTAGCCCTTTCCAAGGTCACTATCTTCTGAAGGCAACAAGGGAGACATGGGTTGGTTCAGAAACGCCAAATTACAGGTCTTGGGTACATATCAAAATGACTAGCCAATTTAAAAGGCTTACAACCCATGTCATACATATTTTAAAACCTCAAAACTCAGATTTGACTCGAAATGTTATGGACTGGTGTCAACTCCAAGCTGACTTGGAGTCATTTATATTAAATGTTAATTATATAAATAAATAATTGTATGAAATTAATATATATTTATTTTTTAATACTCAAAATTGATACATATATGATTAACATTACTTAAAAATATTGATTTAGGAAATTTAAAAGAAATATAATATGTTTTAATAACTTGACTCGCAGAGTCAATTATAAAATTAGTTATTATAGAATCATCCATGGAGGTTGACTCGATAAGCAACAGAGTGGAGTCGATCCAGGAAGTTAAAAAGGAATTTTAAAACTATGATCTCTTATAGTGCTCACCACCCAATTTCAATCCCAATCTCAATTTGAATGTGAAACTAAAACTTGGTACACTACAAATATGTCCTATACAATAGGCTTTTAGCATTCCACCACACTTTACCTCCATGTCCACGCTACCCACTCTAGACAGTTCCCACTCACATGTTATGAGGTTTGGGTAAATCTTATAATGACTAGTCAAAGACATACAACCCATCTTATATCGTAATTACTACCCAATTTCAATCCCAATTTGGGGCTAAGAACAGGAACACTACAAACACATATACTATTCTATGAGTTTGTAACATTCAACCATGTTTTACCTCACCGTCCCCGGTGCTCACTATAGGTAGCTCCCATTCTAAGTAGCTTCTACTCCTATCCTGCAAACTCTTTTTGTGTTCCATGTAGCCCTTTCATATGTCACTACCTCCCATAGGTAACAAGTGGAGACATGTGGTGGCTTTGATACCACATATTACAAGTCTTAAGTACATCTCAAAATGAATAGTCATTTTACAAAACTTATTACCCATTTCATATATTGCTCATTACCTAATCCCAAGCCCGATGTGGGACTAAGATCGAGAATATCACAAACCTATGTCTTATACCATAAGCTTGTAATAGAAACCACGATATTCCTATCCTACCTAAAATCTATTATTGTTGGTTACTTTTTTATTGAAGAAAAAAAGAAAATAAAAAGGAAATTTTATCTACATATCTCTATTAAAGCATATAGGAATCAGAGGTCATCTCTTGTCTAGTCAACAATCATTCCTTTAGTTCCATTCATTCGCTTTAAAGCACGAGCTGCAAGAAAGAGAGAGATTTTCGATCTTTAATCGCCAATCTCGATTCAACTACAAGCCTGCTATTATTCACTTGATTAAAAGCTGGATCTTGCCTTCACTCCTAAAGGAAGTGCTTTCCTCACCTCAGAGCTTCACAAGAGGAATCACAGTCGAAAGAGCAAACTTTTTCGCAGCAAAGTAAGGACAAATTGGCAGCATTCACAACTGCATTTCAGGCCAGGGCAAGCAAGGTGGTGAGGATGAGGAGGAACTTGTCTTTAATGATAGCAATGTTCAGTGGTGGCATTGTTCTGTCAGAAAGGGAGGAGTTCCCTGTTGGGCCCTTTGGGCCCCCAACCAACCTTTGATACTACTGTTTGGCCCTTTCGGCCCCCAAACAAGCTATGATATCACTTCTTAGGCCCTTTTGGGCTATTTGGGCCCCCCAAAAGGGACTTACAATAGGTATCACGTGTCTCTCTTAATCCAAAAGTTAACTCAATGAATAACACTTTCTCATTAGCCTATATACAAATCACCAACACCTTCTGTGATTGATGTGGGATAAACCTAACAACTCCCTTCACACATCAGGCAATCCCGAAACTTTCATCGTCTAACAAACTCCCCTTAAATCATCAGGCACAAATGAGACTCTAACAATCGGCATAGGCAAACACCAAATCTCCCAACATCATAACCTAGCTCTAATATCATTGTTAGGCTCTTTGGGCCTCCAACCAAGCTATTAGACCCTTTGGGCTCCCAAACAAGCTCTGATACTACTTCTTAGACCCTTTTGGTCCTCAACTAAGCTCTGATACTATTGTTGGGTCTTTTGGGCCTTCAAAAAGGACTTGTAATAAGTGTCACAGGTCTCCTTAATCTAAAAGTTAAATCAATGAATAAGGCTTTCTCATTAGCCTTAGGGGTGAAACGAGCCAAGCCTCCTCGCGAGCTTTTTGCGTTCGACTCGGCTCGGCTCATGCTCGTGCTCATTAATTTTGTACTCGAAAAAATACTCAGCTTGAAATAAATAAGCTCGTTGAACAACAAACAGAGCTTGAGCAAAGGAATGTTCGGCTCGGCTCGGCTCGAAACTTGAATTCGATATGTTCAAACTCGAAAAAATGTTCGGCTCGGCTCGGCTCGTAAATATTATTGAGGTCACATTGAACTTATATAGTATTTAAAAAAAAATTTGATCTTATATAAGTGAGCACAGAAACATTCACTAGGCTCGAGCTCGGCTGGAACTCGGCTCGAGCTCGGCTCGAACCAAGCCCAAACACTATAAATTTTGGATAAGCTCGGCTCGGCTCATTTATATTAAAGCTCGGTTCGGTTCATTTTATATCGAGCCAAACTCAAGCACACTACTACTCGGCTCGGCTCGGCTCAACTCGTTTACACCCCTAATTAGCCTATATACAAATAATAAATACTTTCTACGACCGATGTACAATAAACCCAACACTCCCAACCCCAGCGCTAAAACATTTTTTTTTTTAAAGGCAAGGCTTGTTTTGCTATTTCTCGCATTCACAAAATTCACAACAGCGAGATTTTTTAAGGGGCTATTTTTTTAACGAGCTTAACCTTAACTTTATTAATTTTAGCAACAGTTATTCGATTTCGCTTTGCCATCATTCGAACATTGTTTTATCTGAAACATATCGACGTTGCTTTCTTGCTCATCACTCGCAGTGTGAAACATCGTTTTTTTGTCACCTGAAAGTGACATTTTGCTTGCCAAATGGTGCTTGAATTTGTTACTTGCGTGCAGCTTATGAATTTCTTCCTCCCTTCGCCAACATTATTTTTCTTTATTGATTTTCTAAACCTTGTAAAGATTTAATGGATATTAATTCAATTTTCCCTCTAGTAATTTATGGTGCGCAAATTTGATTCGTTGTCGCGAGACCTCTGGCTGACTTGTATTTTGAGTGCCAAAAGTGCTGCACTCACCTCGTGAGGCCACTAGGCACGTGACAGAATGCTCGACCACTAACGCAATCAATATGTTTTTTTGCTAAAATAATAACCCAAAATGGTGGAAGAAACACCAGTTAACAAATTCGCGTTCAAACATAGTTTTGATCCGACAGCAAATAACAATTTTGAAGGTATGAAGCATGTTCAAATTCTTTAGGAATTCTGCCACCTAAAGAATCGATTATGCGGCAACATGAGCAACTTCCACACCTCCAGAGCTACTCAGTCTTGCTATTGCCTTCTCAACCTATAAAACAACAAGAATCTACTTCATGTTCTGCTTGAAAATTACATCCACGGAGCACATACTTATGCATAGAATAGTTGCATGTCAATACCTCATTGTTCCAATCCGTTCTGCATGTTAAAATTATCAGAATAATAGTCTGAAGTGAAACCCCAATTATCATCCCCCACCAAATCCCCTGCAGTAATTCGCACATAACAGCTACAAATTAATCAAGCCCTTGCTACAAACAATATAGAACAAGGAAATTAACATAATGAAGCCCTCTCTCTATTGAGTACATTGCGTGAACTGCTAACAATGTAGTATTTGTATAAGCTTTAGTGTTGATGACATGATCTTCTGTTTTTTAAGATTGTTACTTTTCCTTTTGCACACTAGAGCTGCATCACCATGCTCAAGTTGTAACCAATACCTCAGATTTGAACAGAGAAGAAATAGTAAAAACAGGGTTCATGGACAAAGAAAACCTTTCTCCTCTTACATGCATACAATATAATGGTAGCTTACTTCTATTCCGAGGCTTGTTTTGAAGCCGAGGACACAACCAATAGGGAGTCCAATGATGTAGTAAGTGCCGAGGTTCACATACGCCACTAAAGCTTGCCATCCAGATCCAATAGCAACACCTGCATTTTCACCAACACCCGGTAAAATCCAACAAAGTACGATCCCATTTAACCCAAGAAATACTGAGTTCTTTAAAATAATTTATCTATTCGGTACATGGTGAAAAAGGAAGAACTGGACTCACCGGAGAGAATGGG
>JAVDBV010085382.1:0-22452 GCA_032619315.1 Piper longum | reverse complement strand
TCAATTTGAGGAAATAACTCACCTTTCTTACTTCACGGCGGTGAAAATGGTGGCCGGAGAACCAAAACCCACGGAAGGCAAGCAATGGCGATAATCAGGTGAGTTCCTCCATTTATATAACTTCCAGGTTAAAACTGTAGCCCTCGTGGAATTTCATTCACGGGTGCAGTGACATCGGGGGGTTAGGGGGTGGGGGTGGGTGGGTGTGTCCCTTCTCGGGGAGACTCAAGATCTCGCCGTTAATCCGCGAGATGCCGAGATCTCTCCGAGCAAGCTTTTCCTCATCTCTGGGGCGTGATCCGTCTCGTTCACCCTCCGAGACCGAGCGAGACTGCGAACCATGGTCATCCTCGCCGGCGTTGCAGTTTTGATTCCCGTCGGCGATCCTTGCTTCGGCTATATGCGATCGCCGGCTATTTTCGATCTCGTTTCTCCTCTCCGCTGCCCGCTAGCCACCTGAGCCGCTGGTTTTTATTTTACTTTTTTTTGTTTCATTTTTTTTTGTGGACTAATCTTGCTAGTTTGGTGAATTGATTGTTGGATCACGCACATATCTTTCGTTTGATTTGCTTGACTGGGATCGAAAATGTGGCGTTGTGATTTACATATGTATCAGTGGTTGGTGAGGTTCGAATCTGGAGCTTGTTTTGATTGTCAAACTTGCTTATCTGAGCTTGGGCGCTTTTTTTATTTTATTTCATTTTACTTTTCATTCTTGTTTTGCTGCATAAATTGACTTTTTACTTGTTATACGCGTAGTTTAATTGTGTATGGGGGGTGTTGGAAATGGAGGAACTTTTTAAGTTTTTGTTTTAATTTTTCATAAAATAAAATTTTGTTTAGCTATGCTGATTCCTATCCTTCCAATTATGGTTTAATTGTTGACACATTTCTCTCAAAACGAAGTTTCTATAATTTATGGATACAAAGGTTATAAGAGTAAAAGGTCACTAATATGCACGGGAGAAAATGAAAAATAGAGAAAGTCACTGGTTTCCCCCCTACTTGTTTTTTAATTCAATTTCTGTTGTTTGTTTCAAATTAGCGGAGTTGATTAATTATGGTTTCTATTTCATCGTCATGGATTTTCTGGTGATTGTCTGAATTCGATGATGAATTGAATATGTTCAATTCTCTCTCTTTTTCCATTTGCTGATATTAGTTAATTTGAAATGTTTTCCAAGTTGACACTTGACCACATGACTGACTGACATGAGTGAATGTAAATGTCTTGTCTTTACTTTTTCCACTCTTTCTCTATATGAAGTTCAGTGCATGTTCGCATTCATTTAGGAGGATGGAAGTAATTAATATGGATGATTTGATGGGATGCTAATTTTTATTTACTTTCATCGCATTGCATGTTACTCAATTCCGATGTATCTGGTGTTTTCTAGATTGATCGGCTTGGAGGTTGAAGTAGTCAGAATTAGCATGCAGGGGTTTTCTACTTTGCACACTTGTGAGCTATATGATGACCAGCTGACCCAGAAGCTGCATTTCTAAATGCCTGATTCTTCGCGTGTTTTCTTTTGCGAATTTCTGTAGCTTTTGTCCAAATAATAATGGCTGTGTAAGTTTCCAGCTTCTCCATGCCTGTGCATATATTTTTGTACATTGTCAATTTTATTTGGTCAAGAATGAAATCAAAATGATTTAATCCAGCGCAGTTGAATTTTTATGGTTTACTTTGTTGACAGCGTGGTTTCAGCACCTGGGAAAGTCTTGATGACTGGAGGCTATCTGATACTAGAACGTCCTAATGCTGGAATTGTGCTTGGTACAACAGCTCGTTTCTATGCGATTGTGAAGCCACTGTATGATACTGTTAATCCTGAAAGCTGGAAGTGGGTGCGTTTTCTGTTTGCTGCTTGTTTACCAGTCAATGTCAACTTTTTTTTTACTACAAACTGTCAATCTTCTTGTTTATTTTTTTGTCATGCTTTTGAAATGTGTTATTTTTTCTTCTTATCCTGTTTTGTTGCAATCAGATGTTAGAAAGGTCCATTTCCCCTCAAATTATCATCATTAATTTTGGATGATTACCTTTTTTTCTTCAGGCATGGACGGATGTAAAGGTCACTTCACCTCAGCTTTATAGGGAAACCTTTTACAAGTTGTCCCTTAAAAAATCAATCCTTCAACATGTAACGTCAAGGCAAGATATCAGTGTTTTTTCCCTTATTGTATCTCCCTGATCATCGATTGCTTGAATGAATGTATGATGGTATCCTAATTATAAAATTGGGAACTTTGGCTCAACCTGTCATTTTGGTGGATATTCTGACTTAAGTTTATTTAGATGACATAGTAAAACAATAATATTTGCAAAGAAGCAAGCTACAGACCCGGAAAAAAAGGCTGCCAAGCCAAAGGGCTAAAAGACAAGTTCAAATTTATTGAACTGCAAAAACTGACCTGGGCAGTTGCCAACAACAAGGGCATTACAGATTTCAACTTCACTTGTGCCTGTATAACTGAAATCAAAAGTCCTAAAACAAGTATAATACCAAAACAGAAGCAAGAAAACTATTAAAACAAGTAGATTGCTAAAAACTGAAATGAGGGAACTCCTAAAAAAATAAAACTCTTACTCTATGCACTACTCTTTACTCAAATGTTCAAGTTACAAAACACATTTGCTTCATCATTAGGGATCCTTCCAATCCTTTTGTGGAGCAAGCTGTGCAGTATGCAGTTGCTACTGCTCACGTATTGCTTAAGGGAGACAATGAGAGGGATGCATTATGTAAATTACTGTTGCAAGGTATTATAAAAATCCCTTTGTTGAATTATCTTATGTATATGACCTATTGTATTTGAGATAACCGCTAATAAAGAATAAGTAAGTAGTTTGTTGTATTTTTTGTTCTAAATACCATAGTTTAGCTTTGCAGGTCTGGACATCACTATTTTGGGATCCAATGATTTCTACTCTTACCGTGAGCTGGTAAGACCTGAAGAAAAATGTATATAAGTTGCTGTTTGTTTTCTTCTTTATAAAAACTTTGTGGTCATAATTTTCTTTTTGCTTTCCACTCAACTTATTCCACAAGATGTGCATATAGAGTTGCTTCCACTCTTTTGGCAGATTGAAGCACGTAGACTACCTCTAACATCAGAATCATTAGCTTCACTTCCACCATTTTCTCCGATAACTTTCAACTCCAATCAGGCTGATGGAGCAGTAGATGGAAAGAAATGCAAACCAGAGGTAGCCAAAACTGGTCTTGGCTCATCAGCAGCAATGACCACGGCTCTGGTGGGAGCTTTACTTCACTACCTTGGTGTTGTTAATCTTCCTGCTTCTAATGGAGGAAAACAAGCGGAGATGGTTGACAGTGCAGATGTTGACATGCTACATATTGTTGCTCAGAGTGCACACTGTATTGCTCAAGGCAAAGTTGGCAGTGGTTTTGATGTCAGTGCTGCTGTCTATGGAAGCCAACGTTATATACGGTTCTCTCCTGAAATCCTATATTCCGCTCAGGTTTTCTTTCTTTCTCTCTCTCTTCCACACAAATAAGTTCTCGTATACTCATGGGCATGACATTATCTTATTTAATTCTTCAATGTAACATTCACATGTTAATCATTACTGACATGAGGAATTTCCCTGACTTTAGTAAGCATTGTCCTATTACAATTTACAATAAATAATATTGATTTCCTAGCTTATAGGCTGATTATAGCTTATAGGCTAATATTGATATAACTGTTACTTATTTTTTTAGTTTTAATGCATTGAATATTCCATTCAAGGCACGACTATATTGTGTGAATGATTTATATTGTGGGGGAAGTGCAGGTTGATGCAAAAAGACAACCATTACAAGATACTGTTGCCAGTATTTTGGAAGCGACATGGGATCACGAAAAGCACCATTTCTCATTGCCTCCGTTTATGACCCTTGTGAGTCTATTTTTTTTCTTTTTCTGGATGAAGTAAAGATGACTGGTGAGTTGCAGCTAATTATGTTACATTATTGTATTTTTATCCAATGAAACAAAAAAAAATCATCGCCAATGTAAGATGATGACACAAGGGATTGGGAGAATTAGCATAATTGCTAAGATATGAAATCTTTCATGGTCAAGAAATTTGGCCTCATGCCTATAATGCATTTTTTTGCAGTGACTTAATAGTTCCAACGCTAGAGTCCTGTTGGGGTATAATCACTCCTGTTTTAGTGTGTACATTATGTTTAAATGGCAGTGTTATTTGCTTGGGTAACCATTAAATATTTCATTTTCCCCAAGTGGTAATTAAGTACCACATTAGTCACAGCTTTCTTTTATGGCTTAAATTGTTGGGAAGGGGAAATGGCTACCTTAGGTACTGATAACAGTGATGTTGTTTTCCCATTCGAACAGTTGTTAGGAGAACCTGGATCTGGAGGATCATCCACTCCATCAATGGTTGGTTCGGTGAAACAGTGGCAGCGATCTGATCCACAGGAATCTTTGGAAACATGTAAAAGACTTGGTGAGGCAAATCGTCAGCTTGAGATGCAACTAAGAATGTTGCACAAATTGGCAGAGGAATGGGAGACTTACAAATTTGTCATGGACAACTGTAGCAGCCTTCCTTGTGAGCAGGTATTTTGTATACAACTTATTAACAGTTAAGGATACTGTAGGAACAGGTACCTCTAATAATTGTTCGCAGCAATGTTATATGTCAGGTATGGTTGTTGTGAACTAGTCATTGGAAGAGGTTTTGTTGATTTGAGAAAGGTCTTGTACTTGAGCTGCTGTTTTTCCCTCCATGTTAGTGGAAATGGTGATGAGGATGTTAGCATTAAATCCTATATTACGTTCTTGTTCATTGACAGCTCTGCTTTATATATTGCCTTTATGAGTTATAAAATTAACCTTTGCAAGTGAAATAGAGTATTAAAAGATGACAGCATTTTTAATCTGTCATACAGTGGATGAGCACAGTGATGAACCAATCCCATGAAGCTGTAGTGAGATCTTTACTTGGAGCAAGAGATGCAATGCTTGAGATAAGGGCGCTTTTAAGACTCATGGGCGAGGCAGCGGGAGTTCCAGTATGTGTTATATCTTCTATGAGTTGAACTTGACACCCCATATTTGCATGTTTGTTTAAGAAGCTCAACTTCTGAAATGCGTACATGGTTTAGACAGTTTTATAACTCTTAATCCCTATTAGATATATAAACTCATCCCAACCAATACCAATATTTCCCACAGATAGAGCCAGAATCTCAAACAAGGCTTTTGGACGCAACCATGAATATGGAAGGAGTTCTGTTGGCCGGAGTTCCTGGAGCTGGGGGATTTGATGCAGTATTTGCTATTACCTTGGGAAATGCCAACTCCAAGTTGATGCAGGCTTGGAGTTCACTTGATGTTTTGCCCATGCTAGTTAGAGAAGACAAACAAGGTATTTGCTTAGAAAGCAGTGATCCACGAACCAGGGAGATTTCGTATGGCATATCTTCTATGCAAATCCAGTAGTCATACAATTCATGCCCTCATTTGTGGAAAGGAAAACAAAGATACTATTTTCATGTTTGATTGTGTTTGATCACGAGTTGTAGTTTCTCGTGACCGTTTGGATAACATATTTGTTTTTCTCGTTTACAGCATTAATAATGTGAAGAAGTCACTCATCAATTTGAAGTATTTTTTCTACCCTTAGTGAATAATAATTTATTTATATATGTATGAATTTTTTGCAAATGGAATGTGGGTTTTTCTTGAGAAATGATTATTATTTGTGGCTGAGGTGAAATTTTTTTTGAAGATTGTTCATTTTTCTGCAAGGCATATACCATGGTTTTAATTTTATCATTTATGTTTCCATTTAAATTTAAAAACATTTCCCCATATTATAAGATTTATATGTGGTAGACTTTAGATGAATTGTAGTTCTTCTCTTTCTATGTGCAAATGTCATGTATTATGCTTAATAATCTCGATACTTGGAGTAAGATGTGGAGTTTTATTTACTTGGCTCAATAGTTGATATTGAGCTCAATAGTTTAATTTTTTTTTTAAAAACTTACATTTTCTTCTAATATAATTTATACTTAATATTATTTTATAAATTAAAATATCTCAAATTTGTACTCGATCTCACATAAAAAAATATTTATATTTTGAAAAAAATCACGCTTTCATTGTACCATATATCTCATTTATAATTTCACAAAATGAACTCTGAGCGGTATAAATCTTTAACCATGATTGGACTCGACAAAAGCCTATGCTCTTTTTATTGGAGTTCAGACTCTTAGTTTAAGTAATCCAAGTTATAATTATGTCAAATTAAATCTATTAAATATTAATCGAGAGATTTGATATTATATTAGTTTAGTTTAAGTAATCTAAGTTATAATTATGTCAAATTAAATTTATTAAATATTAATCGAGAGATTTGATATTATATTAGTTTTGAACTCGAATCGAGTTGAAGTCTAATTTGACCTAATTCCCTCCATTAACCGTCCGTAGACCCGATTACCCGGTAAGAGTTGAACCGTCATCGTCTTCTCCAATGGGGGAGCTCCTCCTCCCCGCCATGCCCATCTGTTACAGCCCTAATTCATAGGCGGGTGCTAGGATTTGGGTCTCCCACCGACCATGGATTCCCTCACCACCCACTTCCTCTCTCGCTTCTCCCCTTCCCACCGAAAGCTCCCAACTTTACTCCCAAAGAAGACGTCTTTCCGACCGGTCTGCTCCATCTCCGCCGACCCGTGGACGCTGAGCGACGGCAACCCGGCTGCCAAGCCCCGCCCATTCAAGAAGAGCCAGAAGAAGCCGCTCTCCGACGACAACGCCCGCCGCATCATCCGCGCCAAGGCCACGTACCTGAGCCAGCTGCGGAAGAACCAGGGGTCGCACGCCCTGACCCCGAAGTGGATTCGGAGGACGCCCGAGCAGATGGAGCAGTGGCTGCGGGACGACCGGAGGGGGCACCTCTACGGGAAGCATGTGGTGGCGGCGATTCGGACCGTCCGGGGGCTTGCGGCGAGGAAGGAGGGGTCGTATGATATGAGGGAGGTTATGGGTGGGTTTGTGGCCAGGCTGACGTTCAAGGAGATGTGCATCGTGCTGAAGGAGCAAAAAGGTTGGCGTCAGGCTCGCGATTTCTTCTCTTGGATGAAGTTGCAGGTTTGTTTTGGACCTTTGGTCGTAAAAAAAACGTAGTCATTTTAGCTTAGTTGCTTGGGTGAAGTTGCAGGCTTATTTTTGGTCGTAAAAACGTAGTCTTTGTAGCTCGGTTGTATTCAAGTTTTGAGCTCTTATTGTCTTGGTTGGTGATTTTGATTGTAGGCTTCTTGTTCATTTGTTGCAAAGTAGAACATGTGCTGGTATATTATGCTGGTTTAAATTTTAAATTTCTTGAATTTTTAGGAGACTTTTGTATGTTGTGGTTCAGTTTTATAACTCCTTTCATAACTCTCAAATATCAATGGACAAGATTATTGACTTCATTTGACTCGTGTGTCAAGCAATTGAAATCTTTTAATCATTATCGATTTCCTAAAGTTTTGTTAAATCAAGATTTATATCGGCAATGAAGTCATATGTTTATTAGGAGAAATATATGCGTATTCCATAGTAGATTTAATCGGTACTAGTGAAATCTTAATATAAAATGACTCCAAGTCAGCTTTTGGTAGACTCAGAGTTGTCTCCACTCCGTCATTAATGGAGTCCTGAGTTTTTTAACTATGCTTTTGTACTGTTTTTGAGAGTGAAATCAATGTAGGTAATTTCACTTTCTTGCATTGCAGTTGTGCTTTAGACCTAGTGCGGTTGTTTACACAATTGTTCTTCGCATTTATGGCCAAGTTGGAAAAATCAGACTTGCAGAGCAGGTCTTTCTGGAAATGCTTGAGGCAGGATGTGAGCCTGATGAAGTTGCTTGTGGAACCATGCTGTGCACCTATGCTAGGTGGGGTAGACACAAGGAGATGCTTTCATTCTATTCAGCTGTGCTCCAGCGGGATATTACTCCACCAATCTCTGTGTTCAATTTCATGATTTCCTCTCTACAAAAGCTGAAACTGCATAACAAGGTTATTCAGCTGTGGAGGCAAATGATTCTTTCTAACGTTGAGCCTAACCATTTTACCTATACTGTGGTTATTTGTTCATATGCTAAGGAAGGCCTCCTATCAGAAGCCTTTGATACCTTTAATAAAATGAAAAGCTTCAACTACATTCCCGAGGAGGTAACATATAGTTTATTAATTAGTCTTTTTGCAAAGGAGGGGAACCAAGATGAAGCATTTAAACTGTATGAAGACATGAAATCACAAAGGATTGTTCCAAGTAATTACACATTTTCTTCCCTTCTTAATCTGCACTACAAAAATGGAGACTTTTCGAAAGCTATGTCACTCTTCTCCGAAATTAGAAGTTACAATGTTGTCCTTGATGAAGTCATATATGGCTTACTTATTAAGATATATGGTAAACTTGGTCAGTATGATGAGGCAATGAGAACTTTTATGGAGCTGGAGCAGATGGATCTTCTTCATGACGAAAAAACATATGTTGCAATGGCACAAGTTCATTTAAGTAGCGGAGATTCTGAGAAAGCTCTGAATGTCTTTCAGCGTATGAAGTTGAAGAATGTCCAGCTTTCCAAATTTGCATATAATGCGTTGCTCCAGTGCTATGCTAGCATAGAGGATATCAGTGCTGCGGAAGCTACATTTCAAGCTCATTCAAAAGCAGAAACTCCGGATGCTGGGTTTTTTTGTGCTTTGCTTAATCTGTATCTTAAAATGGGTTTGCATGAAAAGGCCAAAATGCTAATTTTTCAAATGGAAAAAGAACAAATACACTTTGATGAGGAACTTTATAAGGCTACTATTAGACTTTATTGCAAGGAGTGTATGGTAAATGAAGCTGAGAAATCAGTAGAAGAGATGAGGAAGCATGGTTTTCATGTTAACAAATTTACACTGGCATCTTTGATAAGTATGTATGGAGAATGTAGAGATCTCAAGAAGGCTGAAGACATTTTCAAGACTCTAGAGCAACCTGACCCTTTGATTCTTATTCAGATGATTTGTCTATACCTTGAAAATGGGAAGGCTAATAATGCTCAACCGTTGGTTGCACTACTTGTAGAGACAAGCAGCAGCTCATCAATTATTGATCAACATATCAAAAAGCTCATTAGACAAGGCAAGGAATCTTACTGTCATGATTTTTTGTCAGTGGTTTTTTTACTTATATAATATATTATTTAGTAGCAATATCATGCTTTTGACTTGATGTATTATTTAATAGCAAAGAACCCTACTGTTTTCTATTATTCTTATTGTGGTTTTGAATTCATCCCACATGATCCCCTCTTTTACTAGGAAGAAAGTTGCAGTGGATTGGCATCCAGTATAAAACTGTGCCATTTTGTTTCTGCAGGGTTTTATGTCATTCGTAAACGTAAAAGCAATCAATTGGTTAAAACAAAATCCATGTTGCAGCCCTTAACCTAGCTGGCTAAATTGTAGATAATGATGATGATGATGATGTTGATGATGAAGATTGGTAAAATCTGGCTAAAATAAGTTTCTTCATGAGACAGGCCATATATCAAGAGCTGAATTTCTCTATGATCAAGTAATCCAGCTAGGCTTGAGACTCGAAGACACAACTGCTGCTGCTCTAATCAATTATTATGGAAAAGAAAAAGAAATGAGGAAGGCTGAAGAAGTATTTGGACATGCAGCCAAGTCTGCCTTTGGAAAATCTTTGCTTGTATCTATGACAGATGCCTATGTAAGTTGTGGTAACTTAGATAAGGCCCACCAAGTTTATTCAAATATTTCCCAAGACGGGCATCATACCGATGCAGTTGCCGCAAGTATAGTTGTGAATGCCTTGACTAATCACGGTACGAAATGTCTGGTAATATAAATTGCATGGCTTACTTTATAGATTTTTGAATGTATCAAACCTTTTTTAGGCAGATATCAAGAAGCTGAAAGTATTATCAGGAACAGCTTTCAGAGCAGCATGGAGCTTGATACCGTAGCATTCAATACTTACATTAAAGCTATGTTAATGGCAGGTGACTATAAAGCTATGTCTTTTCTTAGTTGAATAAGGCCATGTTTCCCATGAGTTTATATCAGTTGAATGCATTGCAGGAAAACTCCATTTTGCTGCAAACATCTATAGCCGCATGATCGATTCTGGTATTGCTCCATCGATTCAGACATATTGCACGATGATTAGGTGTATATCTGGCCTCCATATTTTTAAATCTTTTAGATGAAGAAAAGAAGTCAGTAGAAAAAGATCAATTTTAGCCTTACATTTCTCTCTTAAATAAGACTGTTGTGATGCGGGCCCAACTAGCAGTAGATGTTCATGAGCTAAATATCCGTCCGCTTGCAAATGCTATTTGCTGATTCAGTAAATATGTTTATTAGAGTTGGTTTAAGTGGAGCCTGCTTCTCATTAGCGGTTTAACAATTGACTTTGGTCCTACTAATGTTCCAAAAGGTAATTGGGCTGAGTTCATTTTTGGTGTTTAAAAAAACCTCATTTCTTTTACCTTGCCATGGGAGATGCATGAAGTTGGGAAAGGATCTGATTGAAGAATACTTGCTTTGCTACAGAAAGTACTCATACTCCATACAGGCTGTGCGTTTGACAATTGTTTTCCCCTCTTTATTGTAATGCTCTTGAACATTCGTAATTGAAAATTTGCAGTCCATGCCTTATTACAACTTGCTGTGGAAATTATTATGCCATGCAAAAACTGAGCCTCGGAAAAGTTAACCTGTTATTAAGCAAAATGATGTTTCAATATTAGTGTCTCTGATGCTCGGTCATCAAGACTATGTCTATGCCGCTGCCTTACTTTAAAGATCATGTTATTTACTGTTTACTGATGTTTTTTTAAATTTTGTTCGTTTTAGTGTGTATGGAAGAGGGAAGAACTTGGACAAAGCTGCGGAGATGTTTGACATGGCTTGCCGATCAGGTCTTCCTGTAGATGAGAAAACATATACTAATATGATTGTGTACTATGGAAAAGCTGGTATGATCTCTTTCTTCCATGTAGTGTACAAAATATGTTATCTGTGAGCTGTTACATCACAGTATTTATTCTCGCAAACTCTTTTTGAAGGCTAACTTCTGAAGTTTTAAGCTTCTGACTAATCAGTGTTATTATCGAAGTTAATGCCCATGCCCTTGGCACTCAACCATTTGTTAAAACTTAAACCAAAAAAATCTGGCAGTTGATCGAATAGTTGAATAGTCATTAAGAGCCATTTGTGTATTAGCAGTTCATCAATGCACATAGTTGACTCTATCTTTGCTCCAACAGATCCATATGGTAACCATTCTACACATGACTTGCATTTTGAGAGTATGGCTTTTTGAATGATTTACATTTGATTTTCTATTGGTATTTTAACACCCAGGTATCTTTTGTTTCACTTCAAGTCATTGTGCTGTATCTTTCTTAATCATCATCATTATTAATCACCACAATAAAATACATAATGACAAGGCATTTTTTTGGTCTGAAGCGTTGCCAACGGGAGGATTCTCATCGGTCATCATCATTGTCAATAACAAATTTAACAAGGGCAGCATGTGCATAAGGGCTTCCATATGTCCAATGAAGGATTGGACCACAAAGGGTTTATTATTGCTGTTTTACCCTTCATTTTGTCTCAAACGCCATTTACAGAAGAAATTAACAATGCTTTGCTTGTATATACATCATAATAGTCAATAACAGCATTCACAACAAAATTTAGCAAACTTCCTTTTCTACTAGAATTCCCATGCGTGCGAGAGGTTAGCATCATTTCATGCCAAGTTATGCCTCTTCAAACTGCGAGCTCCTTTTTTTCTTTCAAAATGTCGTATCAGCTTTGAGTATTTATGATTAAAAAATATTTTTATCCTGCATAGGTATGATCAAAGAGGCATCACATCTATTCAAAAAAATGCAGGAAGGAGGAATAACACCAGGCAAGGTTTGTTGATGGACCTGTCCCTGGATCTTTGCATGTCTTTTTTTTAGTGGATTTTGTGTCTGTGTTTGGGTGGGGGGCGGGGGTGTCAAATAAATTCTGGTTGAACTTTCAACATCATTATTTACAATAAGACATTATATACTATCTTTACATGTAAGTCCGTGTCAAGTAAAGAAAGTTTTCAGTAAGTTTTACCTTTTTGGCAAAACATAAGCATGTCATTGTTTTTCCTGTTTACAAGTAGGAGAATCAGTTGTCCATTTTTAAGTAAATAAAGTTTTCAATCAAGATTTCCCTTATTGCCATAGTCTGGAGTCTTGATTGCATTACCATCTCCAGTTGTTGGAAACACTTGACCATATTTTTTTTGTGGGAAATGGAAAGTATCCTCAAAACCGCAACTAATCTTTGTATATTTCTTTTTTGATATGGCTTGCAGTTTAGCTACAATACCATGATAAATGTCTATGCTGTTGCTGGACACCATCTTGAAGCAGTCGAACTTTTCAACAATATGCAGAAAAACAGAATTCTTCCGGATTCATATTCTTACCTCAGCTTAATTCGAGCTTGTACTGAAAGCCAGAATTTTCAAAAAGCAGAAGAAATACTGCTGTCAATGAAAACCAACGGTGTGAACACCACATGTGCTCATTTTAATCTTCTGCTGTCTGCTTATGTTAGGGATGGGTTAATAAGTGAAGCTGAAAGAGTGTTCCACAAGATCAAGGAATCTAATCTGAGGCCCGATTTAGAATCCCACCGCCTGATGATGAGAGGTTATATGGATTATGGTCATATTGAAGAAGGTATCAGTTTGTTTGAACAGACAAATAAATCTATAAAGCCAGACACTTTCATTTTAAGTGCAGCGGTTCACCTTTACGAGTTTATTGGGATGAAACATGAAGCTCGGAACTTTTTAGATACAATGAACCGAGAAGGCATTCGTTTCCTGGATAATCTACAAGTTGGGGCAAAGATGAAAGCGGGTTGATTGAGTTTTGATGTTTTAGAGAAAACTAAACTCCTGATCGATAGATATATACTGAGACAGCTTTGGCTCCTTGCAGAACAACTGGAAGCTGTGATATCTTCAGAAAACTAAAGGTGGCAATCAAAATTGAAGGAAGCACCATTAGGTATAGCCATGGCAGAAAATGCACCTTTGATCATCTTCAATGTCAGTGCTACAGATGACCAGAGAAATTAATAAGACGGGACTCATGTACTTGACCGGTGGAAACGAGCAAGAGTTGCAGCCAGGGCATGTTTATAAGCTGACGAGCAAATTGCCGAGGAAGAACTGCTTATGAAACTGCTCCATTATTTTCTTTCAGCTCAACCTTTTTACCGGGGTAATTGTTGTTTCCGTTTTATATTTGAAGGGGCTCTGTATTATACTACTAGCTTTCTGTAGCATTGCATACGAGATTTGTGTTTCCAACTACCGTATACTTAGACATGGACACCCTTAAAAGAGAAGAAAAAACCTGTATATTTCCAGGCAAACACCTCTTGTACACTGACATGCTCTTTGACAAAGCAATACAATGCATCATGTTTTTCCTTGCAACGAACCTTGACGAATATTTTCTTCACTGTTACAACTTGCCCGTGGAATGTGATTTGTGTAGTTCAATTGTGGAATTCTGCCCGGATGAATTTTATAAGCCATTGCTTACAATCAAGCAAACCACAACTTGAGGCTTTATCCTACAATGATGGTCAGTTCCGCACCCCTTGTGCTCCTTAAATGAGTGCACTTTTGAATGGCTCTCTTTGCAGAATGCAAAAACATATTCTCTAAACTGTACAACGTTGTTTTGCATGGAGTTTGATACCTTATTAGCTAAGTGGTGACGAACGAACCAAAATTCCACAAGTGGTTCTGTAAGCAGATTGGAGCAGACAATTTTTTTTTTCGGGCACTGTAGTTCTTCTGAAGTCTGTACATGATGACAATCTTAAATTAGCTTCCAACTCCTTTCGCAGCAATGCCATTCACATGGATCAGAAGAGCAGAGGTGATTGTGAAATCACCATGCAAAAAAGGAGCATACACGAAGTGCTCGCTAATAACCTCATGAAATGTCAACGCCCAAGAATGCGTAAAACCTAGCCTTGAAAACTTGAGCTAAGTCGATAATTTCAGTCTCTTTGCCATCGGCTCTATTTGTCCCTTCAAATTTATTATTTTTCCTGCAAAATCTTCTGATAACATCGGCGGTTAAATTTGCCATGGTTCTACTGCTCGTTAGCAAACCCAGGACTGAGGTTGAATAGGCTGGATTAGATGCTAGTCGGTTCAAGAGTATTAGGGCTTCCCTCATAACTGATAGTCTGCAACATATAAATAAAAAATTGATAACATGGCAAAGAAGGTAAAATAGAAAAAGAAAAAAGGAAAAAAAAAGCATGAAGATGCCAATACACAATTGATGACACACTAAAAGGATTACACACCAGAAAGAACTATAGATGTGACGTACAAATTAGGCATGAGACACCAAATAGTAAAGAACTGGAAATCAATACTTCTCTTACAATTTAAAAAACGAACGCAAAAAGGAATTTATGGGAAATGATATCACTTATTTAGCTCACTATACTAACCAACGCAGACATCCCACATGAGGAAATCACAACTCTACTAAGGTTTTAGGAAAAGTGGTAATGTAGTGGCATAAGAATCCAAGGTGTGGGTATGAATCCCACCAGACACAGGAGGTGTTAGTCCCCTGTTTGTCCACATACAAGGTGGAAAAGAGTGCTAGCACTGCAAGGGAGTATTAAGATCAATTAACAGATTCTCTTTCCTAAAAGCTTACGTTTTTTAAGTAGACATGGCAACCTAATACAATCTACCTAATACAATTGACAACCTACAATGATCTTCTCATCGGATAATCAACTTATACCAGTTCTCCATCAAGCAACTTTGTTAAGTACATAACTAATGACAGGCGGCAGGTCCTAATAAAAAACACCCTCCAGCTAATTACAGAAATGAATGAAGTAAAATTCGTGAATGAATTTCTAGTAATACAACTAAACATGGTAAAAAAGATTAGTTTTTTTTTTTAAAATATTCATATCACTACTAATGTACTTTTTACTATCTTCTGTAATTCTATGAACATCAATAAATGCAATGACTCTCATGTACTTTCACAAGTTCTGCTCTCCATAACAAACCTTTCTTTATGGATCTCATAAGTTTCTTCAGTCACTGCCTCTTCGGCATCTAATTCCGATGCGAGTGTCTGCACAATTAACTCTAGAAAGCTCATTCCTCCTTTAAAAGAACAATGTCGTATTAGAAGCTCAAAGCCTGACTTCCCAGAAGATGCCATGAAAGCCAATAACACAATGACACGCTTTCGCAATTTTAAATCCTGCAATAATCATGAGTAAGTGCATGAGAAAAACTGAAATCAATGAATCAGTCCAGACACAAACTATTCACAAGCATGCTTTACCAGAATTCTGCCACCTTCACACATGAAACACCCTGCCAAGCAATCGAGAATCTTGCCGAAGGATTCATTTATTGGTAGTACATCTTTATGATTTGAAGGTTCTTCTAAAGGCAAAACTTCTTTATCCAAACTTAACTTTTTCACGAGTGACGGACCTTCCAAGCATTAAAGACAGTGTAAGCAGGCATTCTCAAGTATCACCAAAAGATATATAAAAAAGAATGTGTTTTTTGATATAATAAACAAGGTAAACAAGGTAAGTTACTTCAAAGGAGGAAAAAGATGAGCTCAAATACAAAATTTGTACGAAAGATATTCAAGCATTGCAGATGATAGTTGTGATGGTGGTACCTACAATTCAACAGAAGAAATAAGAGATGCACTGCCTGCAATTGCACACCCAAACCAGCTTCTTTCTTCAAAAGAACAATCAGGCCTTCAAAAATCGCTTCTGAACCAAACCTATGTTCAAATATATAGCATCAGGAACCGAAGTAAACACATGTGAAAAATCAATCTTCAACTGAGACAATCCAACCAATGAAAGGGCCATTTCTAGTGCTTACTTTTCTCTTTTTGAATGAGGATCAAATTTCATCAAAATCATGTTCATAATAGAAAGTGCTTCAACCCTGATATTCTCTTGACTCCACCGATGAGTAATCTGGTGCATTCGCTCAAAAATTAAAATCATATGAGCGAATGAATTACATCCACTTGTCACCAAATCTGTTTGCATGTCGGTTGATGCTATGCTTGATGATGATAGCTTTTTAAATGGCTTCCATTCCCCTCTGAAATTCCAATTTTCTGCATTACAAGATTTCATGATTGTGGGGTGATTGCACTTGGTGTTTTTCTCTTCAGCAGAGAGTGGATTACCCGAACTGATTATGATTATGTTTTCCCTGGACAAAATGAAGTCTTCAGCAATAACATACTAAAAGCAAATTATCTAATGATCTATGATTACTATCCTATGTAATAACATTTGCTGAGAAAGTTGACCAATTGGTAATATGGTTCATACAGACAAAACAATGCACCGGAAACATCAATATTTAAGTCCTTAACTGCAAACAGAAATATGTTCTGCAACACATCAACATAATTTTGTGTGATATATAAAACGTCAAGATATTACAGTTAATGAAAACAAAAAGCAATAAGCGGAACCATTATATGGAAACGGGGATTTCTGTATTCATAGGAGTAAAAAACAATGCTATTATGTTAATCACCAACATACACAAGGTTCTAAACAGAAAGTTTAACATAAAGAGGAAAGGGAAAGTATTTTGTCTTCACCTACTATTGGAGTCTGGTTGACAAATTATCATTTGCTGGAAGATAACTCGAACTGTGCGAAGAGATTCATACACCAGAAAGTCCTGCATAGATTTGGAAGAGTAATTTGTAGATATAGGGTATATAACACAGCTGTATCGAATATGCCACTTCAGTTGTAGATTCATATGATAGTCCAATTTTAATTTGGTCAGTCAATTGCAGCAGAACAACTTTTCTTGTAAGTTAAAACCCACTCCGCACACAAAGTGGATATGTGGTGCAAAACATCATTTTGCAAATCGACCATAACATCACAAGCTAAAAGCTAAGGTAATACAGATAGATAGAGCAACAGGCTTATGAACGTACATACAACTTAGAAAGCGAGTCCATCATACATAGACCTATGACAAAGAATATTTCTGTGGGAAGTCCCGAGACATGCTTAATGCTTATGAAGCTAGAAACCAGATGATGTAGGAGAGAATGTTGGCTTTAAGGGCAGTTTAGTCCATTTCCAGAAAGCGTGTTTACACAATTTTCCAAAAGTTGAACAGGTTTTCATATTTCTTATTTGGTTTTAAGAAGAAATTGGAAATTCATTAGAAGTAGAATTTTCCATATTTTGGCCTACTGTTCACCATCACTAGAAAGTGGAAACATTTTTTTCATAAAAATCTTCGAATTGATCAATATCGCCCATGCAAATTACTTCTTGCCCTGAATCATTGGCTTTTTTCTCATCCCTTTTCCTTCACCAATCTTCTTCATTTCCCATCGCAGCAATTTTCAATCAAGTCATCAAGATTTTTCTTGATAAAACAATTAAAGCAGGGAAGACAACTGTTTGCCTAGTAGAAATCTCACTGCATATCAATGCCCTTTGAATATAATGATTAGATGGAAAACTTTTTTTAATCACACATCTGAAGGCAGCTTACTTTGATTAATGAAGAGTGTTCAGTGTAATACAAAGCATGCATACAAATTAACATGAATATGTGCACACAAGCATGTACATGAAGAGCTTAAAGAAGTGTTGATGAAGAACTTTTCTAGATGGTTAGTTGGTTACCACAGAATTCTCAAGCATCCAAGTAAAAACTTCCATGGTTTGACTTCCCTAAACATTTATTTCCTAACCAACCAACAATAATGTTAATTTAAATAAAAAATATTAGGTCAGGTTTTATAGACTTCTTTCAAAGAGATTAAACCTGTCTTAATATGCCACTCACATTATCTAGATACGTTAAGTCAAGTAAGGCTTCAAGAATTGCTTCCACTGGCGAGATCCCAGTTACTGCCTAAGAATAAAGATAACCAAAATTAGTGTGACAAAATGTCTCACAAACAAACTTTTACGTAGAACAAGTGTGAAAATGAACAGTGCTTTCCCATAAATACTGCCCTTTCCATAAGCACCCAAAAAATGTGTGTTCTAAATTATAACCTTAATTAGAGAGTCTTGAAACTGTTTTAATTTTAATTCAGCTAATGGAACAGACTGCATTCTGTCTGAATTAAATTCGTCCTTCCCAGTGGCCAAAGGTATGTTCGGTGAAGTACCAATGCCCCTAAAAAGTGCAACCATATCCGATGCAGAAGTCGCAAACAACTTCGATAGAACATTGCCTCTAACTCTCTCGCCATTTGAAAAGCCCCATATTTCAAGTAACTTATTTGAAAGTATGCTCATCTCAGATGATGCGTCCTTGGCACATTCATTGTAATCCTCGAATAACTCTGTCTGGATTCCTATGGCTCTCATAAGCATTTTCTTTTGTTTCAGTTGCTCAGTTATTTCTGGTAAGATTGCTTCCTGTTCAACCAGTCACGATAAGAACATATGTTTCTCAAAATCTAACAAATTAATATCATATACAGTCATGATAAAAGGCAACCTGCATTGGAAATCCATTGAGGGCTGTAAATCCTAATATCAAACAAACAGAAGCAAAAAATTGTTAGAGAAATGCTATATCATCAAGCTAGTATATGTTCCAATAAGACCATATATTTTTAAACAACATTTCCATCTCATGCAGACCTTCAACAGTTTTAGTTGTTTTGATGCATTTCGTTTCACAAGCTGTAGGTACGACCTTCATTTGGCTATTTTCCCTGAATGAACAATGATCAATGAAGTTCTTATCCTCGCGTGGGGCTCTTCTGAAATTGCTTTCTTCGTTCCACCTAATGCTCTCGACATCAGCTGTTCCAGCGATAGATGCAGTCGTGGCATAATTATGAGAAATGTCGTGACGTTGTTCCTCCGGAAGGTCACGTACGGAAGCCTCATGTTCCCTGTTAACAAAAACAAAATGATGGGTGTTTAACATTAAACTCTATAAAAAAACCACAACCATACCCAAATACAATCCATGCATTTCGCGGAAAAAGCCAAAATTCAACTCACTTGAGCGTTTTTTTCACAGATAATAGTTCAGCATCTCTAGCCTCGAGTTTCAAAAGTGCAGATTTAAGCTGCTCTTCTTTCCTGTCTCTCTCCACTCTAATCTCCACCAGTTCACGTTGCTGTTAACGAAGACATTTCATTTTTCCAATTAGTAGATAGAAGATAGCTCACCATACTCTGATCAGTTGATCATTTTTTCCGTTCAAAAGAAATAACAACTGGTTACAGGACCAACATTCAAGCCATGATTTCTAAGCAAGTGAAGTTCCAAGTTCACACATTATGAAGATGGCATACCAGTTGATTCAATTGTTGAGAAACCCGACCGAGATCCCTCTGCCATACCAAAAACAACAACAAATATTGAGTCTCACCACCACATGCCAAAATGTACCAAAGACACAAACTTTATCACAAAAGAAGCGAAAAGAAAACACCTCTACATCATTTCTGTCATTGTTTTTCACAGCCCGGGAGGCCGTGGAAGGGAAAGGAGGAAACAGCTGAGCAGCTTCGAAGTCGCCATCGGGGAAGAAGTCGAACGCCGGGGCGGGTCGCTTAGTGGAGACACGCTGAGAAAGCTCGCGGGGAGGAGAGAAGCTTGGACCGGAGAAGGCGGGTAGGGGGAGCTCGGGGTCAGCCGGCGCCGGCGTCCGGCCGGCGAGGGCCCGCTCCTCGGCGCGGATGGCCTCGTCGAGGAAGGACTCGTCCCAGCCATCGAAGTCCTCGTAGCTCATCTTTCTCTCGATGGAGACATGTACGGCGGGGCAATCGGAATCCGGGGAGCACCGACGCGCCCGTCGCCGGTGATCGCCGCCGCGCCGCCCGTCTCCGGCGACGGCGGTTTTGAGAGGTCGTTTTGGAGAGTGAAGGGCATGTTCGTCTTTTTATGTTGTCTCGTCGAAGGGAGTTGTGATTGGGCCTAGTTACTTGATGGGCCTCCCTCATTTCGTTTACATGGGCCTTTGGATTATGTTTTCCTCACCCCTTGAATTTCAAATACAAAAATTTGAAATAAACATGATTAAATGATAAATAAGCACTACTTTTCCCAATTTTAATTATACTATGAATAATTCATGCTTCAATAGATTAAAGTAATTCTTATTTTAAATACAGATTAGGCAGTATGGCCCAGAAATCCCAAGATAAATAAATAGGGTGAATTTAAAGACACTATTTTTATTTTTGTTTTAGTATATCTCATATTTGATTCTTAACATGAACACATTCTCAACCTTTTTGTTATTTTGAGAGTTCGAATCACAGGCAGGTACGTGCTTGGCAATTACCAAGCTCGTTGCTCATTTGATTGCTAATTGCCAGTCGATTAGTTCCAAAAATGAATATGGTGCATTAACTAAACTCTGAATTTGATAAGAATAGCTCTTTTCACGCCGAGCCTGATAATTACGAGCCACGTAAGCGGACTCTCATTTTGGCGATATTGAAGAACGCAGTTCTGCAAACTATAGCGTATTGCACCATTTTTAATTACGCTCCCCCCCCCCCCCCCCACGCGAGCAAATTCCTGATAAAGCTGAACAAAAAAATTATCTAATAGACTTGATGTATTTTCAATAATTAATATGTCATTAACATATAAAAGAAGAACAATAATGTTATCATCTTGTTTCAAAACGAACAAAGAAGAATCAGCATTGCTTGACAAAAACCCTTGAGAAAATAAGAAAGAGCTGAAATTGTTGTACCAAGCCTTCGGTGCCTGCTTAAGACCATGTAAAACTTTCTTAAGTCTGCAAATAACATTCGAAAATAATGCATTCTTAAACCTTGGTGGCTGAGAAACGTATACAGTTTCTTATAACTTGCCATTAAGGAATGCATTCTTAACATCCATTTGGTGCACAAACCAATTTTTAATAGAAGCAAGATATAAAACAAGTCTTACAATCGATGGCTTGACAACATGTGAGATGCTTCTGAATAATCAACTACTTGCTGCTGATTATAACCTTTTGCAACTAGCCGAGCTTTCAATCTCTCAATAGTATTGTCAACATTGTATTTTACTTTAAAAACCCACTTAGTACCAATAATATCCATATGTTTGTCCTTATCAATTATCTCTCATGTATCATTCTCCTCCAAAATAGCTAATTCTTCTTGCATTGCTTTTAACCATCTAGGATGAGAAAGTGCAGCCTTGACTTATTTGATTCATGTTCACAGTTCATAGTTGCTAATTTGACATTTGTTTGTCCTTATCAACCATCGAATCAAGTTCACATTTGCTAATTCGTCAGATTGCTTTATTTGAGCTGTTTACATTATTTGGCTACACAAAGTAGTAATGGCAAATGATCGAGTTGATACTTCCACTCATGATAATTAGAGAGGAAGTCCTTCTGATCAAATACTTCGTCCTGATTTGTTGAGGTTTCTCGTTGATCCATTGTCGCAGCTTCAGTGGCAAACAATGTTTGGAAATACATCATGTCCAGGTCAATCATCAACATCAAATGCTATGTTTTAAAACTCTTCACTTCGTTATCCATATCCAATTTATATTCATGCTCCTTTATTTGTAACAATTCGGTTGAATTCAAAGAACTTTTTGCTATGGGAATCTCGAATCCTGAACTTGATCGAATCACAGAATTGTATTGGATTTATTGATGGATCCATAACTTCTCCTCTACATATTGGTTCTTCTGATTCCATTGCTGTTAATGGAGAGTTTATGACATGAAAAAGAACTGATAAATTGATAAAAGGATGGATAATTGGATCGTTGAGTGAGGAAATTCTTCGTCAAGTTGTTGGACTGGATACAGTTGCAGATGTGTGGAAATCATTAAAGGATTATTTCAACAAAAAAGATTATGGATAGGGAGTTAACATTACATCATTAGCTTGAAATATTACGAAGAGATAATTGTGAATCTCTCGATGACTACCTTATGAAATTTAAAGCAATTTGTGATGAACTAGCTGCAATCGACAAGCCACTAATGCCCCATGGTGTATGCTATTTGACATGATGTTGATTAACATTTCTAAAGAAGGAGTTGAGGGTAAGTTAAAATTATGGACAAATACTTTACAATCACAAGGCCTAAGGATTAGTTGTAAAACTCCAGTTTTTGGTTAGATTTTTACCTACTTGCTGCTTTGCCGGGTTTGGGTCAGTCTCGAGTCGATTTGACTCAGTTTAGCTTTCAAGATCATAAGTACGAAACTTAGATGGTCGTATGAGCATATTATAGAGGCCGTGTATGCTCAATATATATATATATATATATAT
>JAVDBV010085381.1:0-14407 GCA_032619315.1 Piper longum | reverse complement strand
CGTGAGGGGGGCGGGGGGTTGGGTTGGGTTGGGAGGGGTGGGTTTTGGCGTCCGCCAATGACAGGGGTGGGGGTGGGAGTCAAATCGGGTTTTGTTAATTGGAGTGGCAGTCAAATCCGCTTGGATAAAGGCGTGATTTTTGGATTGTTTTTTTGGGGATTGTTTTTTTTTTTTTTTTTTGGGATCAAAAAATGAGATTCCTGGCGGTGTTTCATTTCCCTGGGTTTCTTTATGGACAACAAAATGTCTTGTTTGGAATATATATATATATATATATATATTGTTAAATATAAATTCGATAGGAAATTTTAATCTTGTTATATTTGTTGGAGCCCACCATTTTCGCCCGTCATAAAACTTGTGATGATTCGAATGTCAAAAGACTATGAAATTATATAAAATGCTAGGGTTTGATGCTAGTTAATTTTTTAGGCTATTTCTTTGAGACCGGTCAGTGAAGTGTGCTACGCAAATCGCGTTAAATTGAATTTGATCATCCATATAATTGGATTTGTGGTGGCAAAAAATTCTAACAGGCACTGGTATAAAAAGCTGTTTGGTTAAACATTGAAAAAATAGAAATCGATGAAGCACCGTTCACAAAACGTTTAAAATAAATAAATAAAGAATAAACTAATTTCATTATATTTTTTTCAGAAAGCCGGGATAAATTTTTTTAGTAATTTGCTAAACACTGTCTTATAAGTTTGGTTACTTTTATAATAAAATGGAATCTGTAATATGATCTTTTTGAGATTTTATATAAAATTTTTGTTATATTAAATGTTCATACTCATCGGACTATCTTATTTATTCCAATCCATTCCATTCTTATTTATAAGAAAGGAGATGCCTACATAACCTCACAATCATAATCTACCTAATAAACAAATCACATGAACTTAATTTATAATAATAGTTGTATATATTTATGAAGAAGCATAAATCTTCTTTGCAAACATGTTTGACTCATTATGTAATTACGTAACTCTTTCATGCTAAATAAATCTCTTCTTCTTTTACAACTTTTTGAGATCGCATTTTCCTCGTCTTAACAAATTATTTTGTTGGCAGTAATTTTTGTTTCTAATATTTAAAATAATTCCACTACCCATTATATGTATTTCAAATTTTATTCCATTGTTGTTATATTTTTGTATATAATATATTGTAGATGGGTAAAAATATTCCATTGCATGAGCTTGTAACTAATAGAGTATAGTTTATAACCTACGTATTTCACATTCATCTCAAATCATTTTAGTAAGTTATCAACTTATTATTGTTATTTACTTATCACATGAATTATCACACACACATACGTATATTTTGTGTGGCCTAATACTTACTTAATAATTTTAAAAGCTTGAAATATATTTTTCAATGATATTAGTAAAGTATATTTGTGATACATTTATATTATTTTAAAGATGATTTTTTTAACATAATCCGTATACGGCACGGGGTTTTTTGGGTAATAATATAATTAAAATGATATAATAAGGTTCATCAAAAGTGTTTTGTTTTAACAAGCAATTTACCGGAACGAGACTTTTGCCCAAAGAAAAGAGAAGCGGCAAATGGGCCTGCATTTGCTTCCCGAGCCGATGACACAAATGACGGGCGGGTGGGGGACCCGCGTGGACACATGAGATGTTGTGCAGCCCAGGGACCTCAGCGCTGCGGGCGGGGCAAAGGAGTCGCACCATCGCAACCACGTGGCGGATCGACGCGTGGACCTAATCTTCTCCGTGGTCCAAAATAGATGCCAAGGCTATCTTTACCTCCTCCCCCCTGCATGACGCCACCTGTAACGTAGTACATGTCCGTATGGCGTCGTGGGCTCCTTTTGTCTGGTGCTCCATTAGGGGGGGTATCGATGATATCAATGCGGTGGGTCCCTTTGATCTGGCACCGCCCCAGAGGGTCGATCCAACGTTTTGTGCTCGTAAAGTATTTTAGTTCGATTCGAGTTGAGTTTGTGGTTTCAATTTTGTATTTAAAAAAATATTTAATTTAAAATAAATAATTTATTAAATAATGAATAGAATTTAAATTAAAAAGTGCTCGACTCGATTTAGTTTAAAACTCAAATTTAATATATTTAAGCTCAAAAAAAATAATTGCTCGACTCATTTGTCAATATTATTAAAATCAGAATAAACTTATATAGTGTTGATTTTTTTTTTCATTCTATATAAGTTGAAAGCAAACTAAGTATAAATATTTGTTCCGTTTAAAAATATAATGAGCCAACTATGAGCTAAGTTAAAATAATATGAATTTTAGATAAGTTCCGCTCAACTTATAATATGTAAAATACTCAAACAAGCTCAAATATGCTTGTTAAAAATTAAGTCGCATTTAAAAATATCTTTCTTCGACTCAATTTGGCTCGACTCATTTATACCCCTAGTTGTCTCCCATCCTTTATTGTTGGGTGTGTTGCCCACACAACGTACCAAATTATAAGTTTTATTTATTTATTATTCTCACGGTTAATTATTTTTTGTAGCTCAATTATAATACTTGATTTGTATTATGAATGGTATTTACTTATTTACAATAGATATAGTCTTATCTATTATGTCTATTTCTAAAAATCTTATTATTATATATTAATTAGTTGATATTTATTTGTTAATTAATTAATCTATTTATCAAAAATTGATTTATTATAAAGTCTATTTTTAGATGATTTAGATTTTTTATTTTTAATTGTAATAATGAGAAGACAAAATTATTATTTTATTTTATTTATAAATATGAAATAAAAGATAATATTGTAAAATAGTTAGAATTAAAAAAACTTTCAATACGAAAGAAATATTTAGGTAAATATGACAAGTGATGACACTAAATTAAAAGTTTTTGATTTTATATATTATTATAAATTGTAGATAAAGCTAATAGTATTTCGTGTTGCATAGGAAAACAACTTACCATTTCCTAAAACTAAATAGCACAACGACAATACTAGATTTTATTATAAACTAAAAGAGGAATATATGGTGCATATTTGTTGTTTAATTAATGCAAAAATCTCAAATATTTAAACCACAAAGCCCAAACCCAATGCTCTAAACTCTAATAAACTTTAAACATTTAAATCCAAAGCACGCTCAATCAAAATTTTAGTATTATGTAGTAGATCTCGTACAGGTATGAAATATATTGGGTTCAACTAACTTAGTAAGTCCGGAGTCAATTTTACTTTACTATCATAAATAAAATATTTTATTATACATTAATTAAATTCAAGATTTTTTATAGGTAAAAAGTTGCAAGGAAAAAAAAAGACAAAAGTCACGAGGTTGATGCCCTAAAAATAAAGCCCAGTTAAATGGGTTTCATGGGCCGAAATTGTTTATAAAGAAGCCCATTAATACAGCACAAGAGTGTTATTTTATTTTAATTCATGATGTTTTTTTCTTTTCATTTTTTATTTACGACAATTTCTTTTAAATCACAAGAGTTTTTTTTTACTTCATTTTACAGAATTTTTTTTCATTTATTTTATTTTAATAACATTAAATATTTTATTTTAAATTAATTTAAATTATTAAATAATTTAAATTAATTAAATGATTAATTCCACGAAAGAAGTTTTTTTGGTTACAATGACAGGTGGGTGGTGGTGGGAGGGAGTGAACAACTATGGCGGCCTCCAAGACCCACCGCCGGCCACCGATCGCCAGGTCCGGCATCATAGCCTTCTCTAACTTCCCCCTCCTCCTCCCCCTCCTCCTCCTCCTCCTCCTCCTCCTCCTCCTCCTCTTCTTCTTCTTCCGTTTTTAACAACTATAAAAGTTGGAAAGAATCTATGCCTAACTTTGCGAATCTATTGAGCTTTGTTTATAGTCTGTTAGTGATCTATTTTTCCTTGTTTCCCTGCGATGTTGTTGCACTGTTTTCCTTCCAGTGAGGAAATGTTAAGTAATCCGAAGTAGCATGGAAGCTTATGTGGGTGCTCCTGCAAAATTTTGGTTAAGGTTGATTTCATCATTGCTATGGTTGATAAGCGGCATTCTGAGGAATGATTTGGAGGCCGTGTGTTGACATTTTGAGATTGACATAGGTACTTTTACCACTGACTGTTGTTTAGATTGACATGGGGATTGTCATATGTCTAGCGCTATCATACTTTTATAATTCTCGAGTGTGTCAAATTGTATCATGTTATTGATTAGTTTCTTATTTATCGCGTCTTAGTTCTTACTCTTTGCTAAAATTTAGGACGATGGCTTTGTTTCCTTCCCCAATTTGTGATTTTTTTACTAACTAAATAATGTGCATCATAACCTTCTGGACCAAGAATTTAATTCTATTATGTGTCTTTTGTGGGTAGATTCGAACCTTGACCAGAAAACGACTATTATCAATCATTTTAAATTGTATCTGTCTTAGTTATACTTCTCCTACTTGTATTTTTTTCCGAGGCAAAACAATTACGCAATGCAGAAGCCTTTTGCTGTCATACAGGCCAGAATAATTAAGTTAGGAAGAATAACCCGTACTTCATTTGCTTGGCATGCGGGCGTAGACATGTACATACTTTTTAGTGTTATTCGAAGCAGTTCTGTTTTTCTTTCTTTTTTTTTCTTTTTACCATTCGCTAGGCATTTTATCTCTCTTATCTCTTTGACGATCATACCGATCATTTTGCCACCCTTTTTTTGCGGTGCTTCCTGTATTTGTTGAAGCTAGAGCATTCTATGACTGGTTGGAGACCAGTTTGTTGAATAAAAAGGGCTGAGATACTTAGAGATCGATTTCGCCTCTCTGTTGTTTCAGTTGCGGAGTCCGAAGTTAAGAAATATGGAATGGAAATTTCTCAACTCGTCATGACTTGCATCTCTGATCTAACTTTTAAATATTCTGAGCTGTTGGCCAAGGACTTGGAGCTGTTTGCACAACATGGAAATCGTAAAACCATCAACATGGATGATGTAATTCTTTCGGGCCATAGAAATGAACATGTGGCCTGCATGTTGAAATCTATTTCCTCTGAAATGAAAGGTAAAGAAGCAAAATAACGATAAGAAGCCAAAGAAAGAAGAGAACGCCGTTGCTACGGATGGATTAGGCATATCCTAACAAGGCACTATATCTTAATGTTACTCTCTTGTTAGACATAACCTTGTTTTAACTATAGCTTCTATGTTAAACTGGGCTATTTTCTCACTTTGTATGCCCCCCCCCCCCCCTATCTGGTTAATCAAACTTTTGAAGTTGATCCCTGCATTGTATGAAAAAACTTTTCCGCTGTAGGCTATATTTTTCATTAACCAGGCTAACACGGCAGGGGTTGCAGTCTCACAGCATTTGAGCGACCTGTGCCTTGCCGGTTATACATTCTTGAGCTCATTTCTACTATAATTTTTGGAACCGAGAATGAGGTTAATGTGGGTAAGTTCAGCAAAGCCACCCTTTGTTATTTCCCAGTTCATGTCGTTTCAAGAAGTTCGTAGCAAGAAAAATGTGATCAATGCTTATGCACGGGGTACTTTTTTTAAAAAAAAATTCAATTCCTTAGTAGAAATCCTTTCAAAATAAAGTAAAGGAAGAGGTTTTATAGGTTACTAATCCATTTATATGGCTATTAATTAAACGAGTCAGTTTATGAATATTTGGCGTTCGGCTCGGTTTAACTCGACTTGAAACTCGATATTTAAATATTCGAGTTCGAACTCGAATCCTATAAATTGAGTTTAAACAATGTAATGTTCGACTCTACTTGACCCTGTTATAACTTGAACTTGATTTAAAATTGATTCATAGCTCGATTCGAACTCGACTCAATAAAATATAATAATATACATAATATCACTTGTCTATTTAAAATACATTTAAAATTATAAATAAATGTTATTATTAACTACATACTAAATGATAGTGGAGGTGACGGTGAGAGTGTTTTATTTTTTTTATTAAATATAGGTCGTCATTGTAATCGAATAATCCGAATTAAAATTTGAAAAAAAAATATTATCTACCCCCCGCTAAGATAGTCTTTATATATATACACTAATAAGTTTAATTGTAACTATTTATATTTATTTATATATAATATAATAACAATGTAGTGTGATAGCTTAAATGGTAAATTTCACATTAATCATTTGGAGGTCGACTATATATGTTGAAAATTCGTTTGATTTTAAATCAGGTTCGAACAAATTTTAAACTATTTAAGTCGAATTTAAGCATAAATTGAGCTCAGCTTACTTACTCGTTCAGCAACCCTATCCATTTCCTGATAAGGTTAAACGTTCTCAGATGAACCAAATGTCTAACCATCGTTTTTAAAACTATAAGCCTTTCACCGCAGACTAAATAGTCTGGTGACGTAGTTAGTTCCGAACCATATTTTTTGAGACAATAGTTGGGATTAAAATCATCTATTCTACCATGGGAGCATAAATAAACTAGAATGACGCCTATTTGTTGTAAAGAAAGTACGTCGAAGAGGATACTTTTGGGAGACAAAACAAAACTATTAGTTGGTGAAAGAACATGACCGTAAGTCAATCAATCGCAATGACAAAACTCTTCACTATACGTGATAAAACCAAAGGCCACCGCAATGCAGGCTAAATTTATATGGACGTGATTCGATACATGTCGCATAATTGGGGTGTAAACGAGTCAAACCTGTTTATAATTTTTTTGTATTTGACTCGACTCAGTTCGTACACATATTCGTTAATTTTATGTTAAAAAAAAATAATTGGCTCGAAATAGATAAATTCGTTAAAAAATAAAAAAAACTTGAGCAAAGAAATATTCGGCTCGGCTCAACTCAAAATTCGAATTTGATATGTTCAAACTCGAAAAAAATATTCGATTTGGCTCGGCTCGTAAATATTATTGAAGTTAAATTAAATTTATATAATGTTTAAAAAAAATTGAGCACAGAAACATTTGCTAAGCTCAAGCTTGGCTAAAGCTTAGTTCGAACTCAGCTCAAATTCAATTCAAACTAAACCCAAATATTATAAATTATAAATAAATTTAATTCAATTTATTTATATTAAAAATCGGCTCATTCACGTTAAATATGGGCTCAACTTATTTTATACGAAGGCCACTCAAACACACTACTATTCTCGGGTCCGAACACACGCCACCCAAGCTCATCAAACTCCTCCCTAGATACTTGTTGACGACCAGCTCAGTTTCTATTTTCTAAGGAGGAGAAGAGAATATGTGTACGGTGGAGGTGGCGCGGGCGGTGAGGGACCGCTGTTGGAACCGGCGAGTGGGGTGGTGGTAGTTAACCCGACGCCCAGGAAGGGTCTGGCATCCAAGCTGGTGGACGCTTTGGAGAGGTTGGTTGTCTGGGCTATGTATGACTTTTCCCAGCCTCATCATTTCTTGTCTGGTAATTTTGCTCCTCTAGTCGATGAGACACCCCCCATGCAAGGACCTCACCGTCAGAGGACAACTTCCGGTACTCAAAAGTCCCAATCTTTCCTTGCCACTTGGGCTTTTTTTTTTGTTGTTTATTTACTTTTTCATGTTTTTGAACTGGGTATGTATTGAATAGGGGTGGTGAACTAATGCTAGTTTAGTTTGTAACGTCATAGTTTCACGACCGTGTACTGGCTCTGTTTGTAGGAATCCAGTACAATAGGTGTATGACATTTTGTTTTCCTTCTCATCAGGATTGTTTGAATGGAGAGTTTGTTAGAGTTGGTCCGAATCCTAGATTGCCTCCTGTTGCTGCCTACCACTGGTATATACTTGATTTCGAACAGTTACTGCTAACTTACGCTATTTATTGACATAAAAAATGTGGCATAAAATTGGTTTTAGACTTATCTTGTGTATGGAATCTTATTTATTTCCTTGCATTGCTTTTGCATGTCAGCAGTTTTAATGGGGATGGGTTCGTATCCTCCGCCTCATCTGAAAACGAATCATTGTTTGACCAGTTTGTTTGATTTATTTTTTGAATGTTTATATTGACTATTTACCCATTTGTTGTTTGTTTTTGAAGTTTTGCATTGTGCGTGTACCTGGTGTTTACGAGCTAGTGGCGAGCCCTGATTGTTGTCAGTTATTTGGATTATCGTGTCCTTTTTTGTTATATAGAAGGATGGTGCATGGTATGCCTATTAAATAAGGGAAAGCAACCTATGTTTCTCGCTATGTAAATACTCTTGTTTGAATTGAAGGTGAAGTAAATACTCTTGTTTGAATTGAAGAATTTTCCTTGCGGAGGAGGATATGGCATGTTTAAAATGTGTTGTTCTAGCAAATGTGATCATATTTGTAGGTTGGAGATATGAAGGACTTATTTGGACTATTTATGATTTATATGCAAATTCTTCGTGGAAAACTTAAAATACTAGATCTCTCCTACGGGAATTCAACAGGTATTGTCTCATCTATACCAAAGTAGCAGTTCTAATGATATTATTATTGTTAATTTGGTGGCTAAATGTGTCTTTGACTTCCTTTGCTTTTTTTTTATGTTCTAAATGAGAAAATGGTGTGAATAACTTATGCCCAATTATTTTATGTTCTTAAAAAGTTAATATTATTTCCCAAAGAAATAGCCGTGCTAAAAGAGCTATGTTTACCAGGTAATACTGCTCTTATATACCACCATGGAAAACTTCTTGCCCTTTCTGAAGCAGACAAAGCTTGTAAGTTTGGTAGAGGTTACTGTTTTTTTCTTACATCAATTTTTATATGAGCATCAAGCTCATGATATCTATAAAACATTTTCTGGACATATTTTTCTTTTACTTTGAAATGTAGTTGTGCCTTGTACTCGAAAAATGAGAAATGTTCTTAACATAGGCATGATTTTTAAGTAAGTTGATTATGTATGAAAGTATTTGTGGAGATATTCTTTTTCTATTTTTTAAAAAAAATGTGCCGTCGTTGTTTTACGGGAGAAGTTGTATGATGCCAAATGAGTTAGGAAAAAAATAAGATCTGACTTGTGTCTAGTGGATAAGTATCTCTTAAAATCACAAGATCATTTATTTTGCCCCTGGGCTTTTGTTGAAATTTTCGTTTGGCAGATCTTTCCTTCTATGTTACCATTTTGAAACGGCTCTTCCATACCAACTATTTTACAGTTATGACATTGTTGGGACTTATCACTTGCAACTCTTGGCGTTCTAACTTCTATGTCAATTTCTCGTCATTAGATGTGCTAAAAGTTTTGGAAGATGGTGACCTACAAACTCTCGGGTTGTTAGACTATGACAAGAGACTGTCTCATTCATTCACCGCTCATCCTAAAGTGGATCCTTTTACTGGTAGTGTCTTAAATTTGGCAGCAGCTTGTTGAAACTATATTTCTGTCACAATGTTGTGGTACTAGTAAGTCAATCTTGGTGTGCAGATGAAATGTTTACTTTCGGCTATTCACGCACACCACCTTATTGTACATATCGGGTCATTACTAAAGATGGTGTGATGCTTGATCCTGTGCCCATAACTATACCTGAACCAGTCATGATGCATGACTTTGCCATTACAGAAAACTATGCCATCCTTCATGGATCTTCCTTTATATTTTCGTCCTAATGTATGGCAGTTCCATTTCGTTGGCATTATTATTTACAGTTTGCTGCATATTTGGTAATCCACTCGTAATTATGATATTACAAGCATTATGATTCTCTTAAGAAATGGTAAAAGGGAAGCTGATCTTCACATTCCCCCCTAAGAAAGCTCAATTTGGTATCCTTCCTCGATATGCTAAGGATGAACTTTAAATTAGATGGTTTGAGTTACCAAATTGCTACATATTCCATAATGGTATGCTTTACCAGTTCAAGTTATTGGGAATTCCCTATATTATTGCATGCTCTACTGGACGTCAGTTTTTCAAGAACACATAACAATTTCTTTTTTTTTTCGCATGAACATATCGAATATTTTTTAGCTAATGCTTGGAAGAAGAAGAAGAAATAGTGTTGGTCACTTGTCAGCTTGAAAATCTGGATTTGGAAATGGTCACTGGTTCTGTGAAGGAGAAACTTGAAAATTTAAAAAATGAGCTGTATGCACTCTGAGCCTTATTGAACATTACACATGTAAATCTTGTCTATGCAGTTCCCCAATTGTTGTTTTCTTCTTTTCACAGATATGAAATGAGGTTCAACCTGAAAAGTGGCCTTGCATCAGAGAAAAAACTCCCAGTTTCTGCCGTTGACTTTCCAAGGATCAATGAGTGTTACACAGGCAGGTAACTGTCAATCTATGAATACCGTGCTGAATATCCATTTGAGTCTGGGCTCTGTGAGTTGACAATTGTGCATAAAGCATAGTTTCTACAAATTCTTTTGTAGATTTATGAGTGTAAGATAAAATTATGGTCATTAAGAACAAATTGATATTTCATACTTTTTCCCCTATAGATGATCATTGGATGCAAATTAGACACTAAGCACTAAATGTAACACTTGTCTTTAATTTTACTGTCATCTTGATTTGAATGTATGCTTGTAGCTATAACATCTTTTATTCTGCCTCCCTCTTTTTAATTAACTTAGGCTTGACTTCCATTTGCATGCAGAAAACAGCGTTTTGTTTATGGAACTGTACTTGACAGCATTACTAAAGTGAAAGCTATAATCAAGTTTGATCTGCATGCTGAACCAGAACAAGGGAAGTCAAAACTTGAAGTTGGAGGTAACATCCAAGGCATTTATATGATTTGGGGCCTGGAAGATATGGTTCGGAAGCAATATTTGTTCCCCGTAAGCCAGGAGTTGATTCGGAAGAGGATGATGGATACTTGATTTTTTTTTGCTCATGATGAAAATACAGGTTAACGTTCTCTGTCTCCTTCCTTTTCTCATAATCTTCTCAATATAATATGAGGTTCAACATAAAGAAACATAAATTCTTCATGATGGATAATTATAAATAAAGTCTGGTTGGAAAAGTAGAATTTGTATTCTCAACTAGGTTCATAGGGACGAAAAAACATTTAAGAGTCTGGGACTCCCCGACCTCGCAGGAAATTTCTTTGGAGTGGTGTTTAGATAAGCTGAAAATAGGTGATGTCCAAGTGCCTAGGTGACAAAAATTGTGTGATAAGGGTGTGGACAGGAAATCATGAATCAGCCTATTGGGATTTAACAAAAAAGTACAAAAAAACTTCAATTTTAAATCATGCCTAAGAAAGTACTTACTAGTGTTTTCTCTTACATCTAATCCTGTTCAGGAAATCGGAGGTCAATGTGATCGATGCCAAGACAATGTCGCCAGATCCAGTTGCAGTAGTGGAACTACCAAAAAGAGTTCCATATGGATTCCATGCTCTCTTTGTCTCAGAGGCATGTAAACAGTTTTCTTGACATCGGCTTTTCCTTTTGTAACCAAAATTGTAAACATAGTTGTACATGCGATTGAGAAAGGATATGGACATTTATGATTTGAACTTCGGTATGATCTACGGTCAAGCGGAATGGCAAATAAGATTGATGCCTCCAGTCCCACTTCTTTTGCAATACACGTGTCCTGATCCTAATTATTTGATGATGATCTTACACACTTTTTGTTGTCAACTCCGATGCATGCTACGGTTAATATTGCTTAATAACTGTATGATACCATAGCAATGCTTTTTCTCTTCTTTTTTTCTAACGATTTGCAACATATTATTCTGGTAATGTTGTGCAGGAGCAACTCGAACAGCAGAATCTTTGAAGGATGCAGATTTCAATGTCGCGGTCTTCTAAATTTGAATGAAGTTGTACAGAGTGTTCATATGAGAGCACTTTGAGAATGGTATATATATGAATGAATTCTATCAAGAAAACATTTCGCCATCCCTGCATATATTTGCTGTTAATTCATTGGCAGCCGTGGTTAACTTGTCTAATGTTCTTTGGTATGTTTAAGGTATGAACAGGGAGCATGCTGGATTAAATCCAGCATGGGAACAAAACCAGAGAATGCACAAAGACCAACAAAATTAAAAGGCTTGAGTGGTGTTGAGCTATTTTCTTGCAACGATAATTGAATATTAATTAGGCGAATTGAACCATGAACTTAGAGAGTTTTGAGTTGGGCGGAGACGAGACCATTTTGCTCAACCGCTGGCCTAGTGTGACTTTTTTTTAATGATGTGACTTGCGAGGCCTCAACACCGACGATGATTGATAGGGAATGAATCAAAGGCGATTGTGACGAGAGACGACGCCGTCTCCACCGGGCACAATCTTGTCCGCTCCTCATTTCTGTGATGCTTGTGGTCTTTTGTGCAAGACAATGACTGGGCGGTGCTCTCGCTGACTCGCATTTCACAGATCTTACAGACGTAATCAAACGGTGGTTCCTGCTCTGACTCTCTCCTCCTCCTTGTGAACTCTGCTCGTTGCTTTCCTCCCACTTTTTTTATTTTTATTATTATAAAATCATATGGGAGCTGTCATTAATTTCCACCCTTTTTTACAACAATGGTCTATACAAATAAGCCCGTAGAATCATATATTTCTTCTGATAACGCTACCGATACCCTGTTTGGCATAACAGGAAGGACTTGCTTCGCCAGGCGTGGAAGTGTATGTCATCCCCCTCACCACACCTCTGACATCATCACATCGGCGAAATTGGGACAAACCAAAAGAAGCACATTCTCAACACACAAGAAGCCCGGATCAAAGCTGCTCATTTCATCAACGATGAAGATGACAAATCAATCAGTCACATATAGTAATGCAACTTTTTTAAAAAACAGACAAATTAATAAAAAAACAAAATGAAAATGCCTTGGAAGCCTCCTCAGTCCCCCCGATACAGCACTTCCATCTCATTCATTTCATTTAACAACTCGGACAAATTGAATGTGTTTTCTAATTAATTGAAAAGATCTCCATGGGCCGAAAAAGAAGAGGAAGAAGTCTTATATCTATTTTATTTTCATTTTTTTAGAAACAAAATTCTACGATTTTAAGTATGTATGCAACATAGCATCAAATTTACCTTTCCTTTTTGTTAAATGCTACTTCCACGTCAAAAACCCTCCTCCCCCCCGGCGCACCTAAGAAAAAAAAGCCATCCAAAAATTTAGCCGATCCTTCCGGGTCCTATGCATACAGGAAACCACAACCATCCAAATCCGAATTTGCTGCTCATTCACGCCTAGCGCTATCTATCGTGTAGGCCTCCCGATATTCCTCAGTTCACCTCGGTACACTCGGTATTCAGACATCGGCACTGCTCGACCTCAACCTTGCCTGTAGCTATGCTCTGCACATCAGAATATCCCCACCGTCCAAACCCCATCCAATGGCCCAAAATTATACAGGACATTAATTCTGGTTAAAAAAGAATCCTACCAGTAATCACCACAAGAGCAAACTCCGTCCTCAAACCGATGGAAACGGTTGATATCTCTGAGAATAATAGTCCTAGCCGTACATTTTGATACAAATTTAACTGCTGTATGACAATCTCCACACACACGTAAATTCTTCATTACACGAATTGGCCTCCCTTGAGGGAAGATGAGGAGTGCAAAAGCAATGGCCAACCGTTCACTGTGATAAGAGATTGCTTGTTTCTTCTCATTTCCATCCAAATCACGCAGTACAAACCTTGTATCTGCAACATAACCAGCCTTCTCCATTGCCTCATTCAATTCGTCTAACTTTTTATAGATTTTGTCCGACATTGGGTGGGCTTGATCCCCTGATGCAAAAGTATGAACGCGATTCCCTTCCTCCACCCAACTCAAACCAGTTTCCTTCTTCACTCCTCGATCACGCATGGTCTTTCTCGCCCGCGCAGCTTCCTCCCACTTACCTGCAGCTGCATAAGCGTTTGAAAGCAACATATGCATCCCAGACGTCATAACACCCAATTCAGAGAGTTTGCTAGCAGCATACACCGCAGTTTCTGTGTTCCCATGGATGCGACATCCTGTCAATAGTGCTCCCCATACAGATTCTGTGGGTTTGATTGGCATTTCTGAGATGAAGGAAACAGCTTCACTCAATCTGCCAGCCCGTCCAAACATGTCCACCATACTAGCATAGTGTTGAGGGCATGAATCAATGCCACGCTCGGACATCATCCTAAAATATCCGAGACCTTTATCAACAAGCCCCGCATGGCTGCAAGCATACAACAAGCACAGAAAAGTAATGAAATTCGGCTTAGCGCCACACAACTCCATCTCCCCAAACGTCTTGAAAGTTCGAGTCGAGTGGCCATGCTGCGCAAAAGCAATCAGAATCGAATTCCATGCCCCCAAGTTCCTCTCTTTCAATTCATCGAAAACCCGGCAAGATTCCTCCACCACACCACATTTCGAGTATAACGAAATCAATGAGCTCCCGACAAAAGACGACGAGTCAAAGCTCGTCTTTATGCAGAGGCCATGAATCTGAGACCCCAGCTCCAATAGCGTCAAATGCCCACAAACCCT
>JAVDBV010085376.1:0-20549 GCA_032619315.1 Piper longum | reverse complement strand
CTCATTCTTTTCTGCTGTATTCATGACGTTATCATCATATACTTGGGTACACATGACCCCACGTAGCTCATACACGGGACTGGCGTCGGCTCAGTACACGTGTTTTGAAACATACTCGACTCGAAAATAACGGTCAAACCGACCGGTTCTAAATATAATGCCTGGCTCGAATCGTGGGTTTTACAATCTTCCCTCCTTATGAAAATTTCGTCCTCGAAATTTCAACATAAGGAGGTTCTACTGAAACTGAAAACTAGATACACGTCAGCTGTATCCTCTACTCTCCACTAGTCTTGTACATAATCCTTGATTCAAATCCATGTGTCAGCTCTGACATTAGCATCATCATTCTTCCTTGTTCTGATCCTGGGACCTGTGGGTTATGGGCCCAAACGCTTCCGCACTCTGATCTTTTTGTGCTTGTTCTGACATCACTATCATCCTTCTGTTCTGTTCTGATCCCTACTACTACTAACTCGGCGGAAAAACCTAAATCACCCCTAAGGGCCTACTGGGTTAGTCGAGCAAATACTCTAGAGTATCGCAAGGTTCTAATCTGAGTTACAACTAGGAAAGCTATGTCGAGTGTAAAGCCTACCTACTAGCATCTACCCATATCCCTCTGAATCTCATCTGTGAAAAGTCACCTACATGTACTCGCAGGAACTCCATTCTAGGTCCTACAATCATACTAAAGTCTGCTATGAGCCTCCTGCTAAGTACGTGTATAACCTAATGAGCTGTTCAGCTCATTGTCGCCAATCTAGGTCTAACTCTCAGGTGTCCCTGTATAAGGAACTGGGCCGCTCACTGGGTCCTAGTTGACTCGGTCCCAAGTCAAGTAACTCACTCTGTTCTATAAGAGAACAAGGACGGCTGCTATGACTCTACTGTATACTATGGCTCTGGTAGCTACCTACGCAACCACTAACTATTCCTAAACGGAGCTGTGTCGACTAGGTGTGAGAACACCTGTACATATACAGTGTGCCTCAAGGAGTATGATAACATACTCTGCATGGGGTCGTGGCGTCTGCATCTAGTCTGTGACGTGTACTCTGGTCAATGTATACTCGTCTCAATCATTTGGGTAACTGATAGCATAACATATATCTAGAGGGGTGAGTGGAAATTCTCATGTGAAACTCTGTTCTGTCTGACATTTCTGGTTTTAAGGAAACTGAGTCTCGTGAAAATCTGGTCACACTGCTCGAAAACTCTCAATGGGTGGTATCTCATCCTCACATGGAAGAATCCGATATATGGGAGATCCACTGGGTTATGAAAAACCTGCTACATAGATGTGCCACTCTGATTAGTAGTAAGGTCACTGTATCATGTAAGTGGTAGGGGAGCTGAAATCCCTATGTAGCGTACTGGGTGGCCAAAATATCGGTAAGTCTATGGACTTGTCTCCAAGTCATCATGATTTACTATGCCACAGGTGATCAGGCTGTAGAACAGTCAATCAATGACGTAACTCAGAAACGGCTCCTATGTGGCTTTAGTTCAATCAGCTAACAGTAGGCACGTGTTTCTCGATATCGTACTAGTCACGCACTTCCAAACAAACGGGGTTCAAACGACCCAAAGAACCACTGTATTCCCTCGAGTCTATGGGGACTCATATGAGGTTCAACACATGTCTTGTTCGCTCTTCAATGGTGTGTGACTTGCCGTCCCGTACCGATTTGTAGTACTAATCTTGACTCACATGACTACTACCGATGTGGTAGACTCTCAAGTAAGGCTATCAATAAAGATGAGCATACATTGGTATCGCTCCATCTGATCAGCATGGTCTCTTTTCTCTGAAATCCCTATTTGCATTGTTCTCAAGCTGGGGTGATATCCGTCATCGTAACATCGATCCGCCAATATCGACCTGCACTGTAAACCCTAATCAGTACCGTGAAGGTACTTCTACACTCAGGGCAAGGTTCAATCCTATGTCTCAAGGTACGGACCTAATCATGCTGGCGAAGCATAAGGGAATCACTATTTCCCTAGAGGACACTCTCTCGCTGAAACCTCTATCCATGCATCATAATCTAATACGTGCCTAACTCATCGCGTTGGCTGGCTACTAACTGAATGGGCTAAACTGCGTATATGCCCATCTACTAATCATCTGATATGTATATGCTAGTTGTGGGTCCATGGATGCACTATTGTGTTGTCTGAACAACCTGATCATTATGACTATCCCATCTGGGGGTCATATTGTCATGTTCTGACTGTGTCCACATCCATCCCTATAAGACTGTCACTAATTATGTCTGATTGGCTTATCTTGCAATATCTTTTTGACCCAATGGTGTCGGGTCAAGACAATGATTGCAAGAGAACTATGAAGTCGAATCCTATGCCATCTCATCAAGATGACCTCAACTTTCCTAACTCTCCTCTATTCTGCTGATGCCTCTGTAGCTATAACTCGTTCCTCAAATTCTGACCCTACTAAAAACCAACTAATCTACTCGGTTGGTGGATGGGCAATACACGGACGGCGGTAGTGCGTACTCGGTCGGTGGTAGTGAATCTCGAACGGCGGTTGTGCACCTCAGACGATGGTTGTGCAACTCGGTCGGCGGTCGTGCACTCGGTCGGTGGTTGTGCACTCGATCGGTGGTCGGTTGTGCACTTAGTCGGCGGTTGTGCACTCGGTCGGCGGTTGTGTACTCGGTTGGCGGTTGTGCACTCGGTCGGCGGTTGTGCAACTCTGTCGGCAATAATTCTATCTAAAAGCTAAAAAAAATCTAATCCTAATCCTATACATCGTAAATCCACTACTATTCCATGTCATCTCCCATATGTCTGTCTCCCTAGAGGTGGCTGCTAACCACTATGTTCATGTTGTCCAACCATGCGTGTCTGATCCGAAGGGGTTTGGATCATGGTGATAACACGTACCATGGTGACCTATGCTGGACCCACACTAGTCTCAGGCAAAACTTGTATGTAAACTTCCTCAATTAGTGGTCGGAGGCACTTGGTTGCTTTAGTTGGTTCTTTGTCTTTTTCCTAATCAAAGTAGTGATAAGTGCGGCTTGTGCATCCATTTCGGCTTTCAACTCTTCATAAAAAATGTCTGACATTGGCGCTACTAGCATGGTTGGCAGTTGGGCTTGTGGCTAACTTGCTAGTAAATTTGTAGTAGGATTTAGCATTTGACTTATTGGCATTGTTGGGATGGGCACTATGGTTGTGATTGATAGAGGGAATACCATGGAAGCTGGCTGCGGGGAGCATGCAGGATCATACCACCGGTATGAGTATCGTGGTTAGTAGTATAGTGGCTATGGAGGCCATGTAGAGTGAGAATGTGAACAAGACTCACTTTGACTTGATTGTGACACTTGGGAGTGTTGAGCCCAAATTTGTTCGGGTGGTGAAGGTGATGTTGTAATGCTTGGTGGCTGGATTTAGTACTTGAAATCAGAGAAAATTTGTTAATTTTGTGAGGAATGTTGGTTTAATCCCTCAATATTGTGATAGTTGTTCTTGTAGTTGGGGGTGAGGTTGATACAATCGGATTTGTAGAGATTGAAGACATCTGTCTGGCCTTAGTGGTTGGTTCATTGTTGGACATTGTGTGGGATTGTTGTCTTCTCGCCTCAATGAGCTTTTGGTTGCAGCACTAGCCCATTTCATCTAGGCAAGCACTTGTTGCATCACATCCTCTATTTGTTACATTTGCTCTTCACTTCAGTAGAATCTCTCTTCAATTGTTTGATTCTATACTTGTCCTCCACTTAGCTAATTTATTGACGTCAAAAGCACTTGTCCGGCTTTTGAAGGTTGGTTCATCTCTTCATTTCCTCTTGGACTTTGGTTGCATTCTTCTCGTATTAGCATGCTTCAGCTTAGAGTAATTCTTCTTTTATTTCCTTCGTTCAGTGCTACTTTGAGCTGTTGGATTCTCTCACGCACATTTCCCTCTATGTAATGGCTTACTTCTATGTTTGCATCAAATTAGCTTTGCCCTCCTTGAGTTGATGTGGATTGACCAAGTTTATTACCACTTCTTTGTTGCACTGCATTCCTTGTCTCCTTCTTCAAACAATACTACTACCTTCTAGTTGGCCTCCAATGGAGTCGCCAAAATATGTTCGAGCGCTGAATTTTTGGATCCATGAATCGGTCTTCCCTTCGTTGTCGAAATGAGTTCGGTGGAACCAAAGGTGTCCTTGCCGCACAAAAAAATCGTGCTAGCAGAAAATAAAATGTCGAGTGTGAGGAATAACACTCAAGATTTTTTACGTGGTTTCTTAGGGTAATTCTAACCTCTAATCCAGTCCATGATGGCTTGATAACCACAAATTTACTAATTTCCTTGCTTTTTACACTTTACATAAAATAGTGAATTTTGTCACCTTTAAATAAATTCACCTTTGAGATCTTTGATTTCAATACCCTGGTTTGTCCTTTTTTGGTCTTCAAATCTTCAAAATAACCTCACCATTGTATCTGGAGCTTCCAAAAATGGTGGGGTAGTAAGTTTGGTCTCAATATAAGGTCTGGAAGGCCTTCAAAATATTTCTCCGGGTGGCGTGCACAAGCTTTTATCGATTTCTGGCTGCGCTTGGATGTAGGTGGTGCACATTGCACCAATTCCAATAGTTTCAATCCACGTCGCGGGAAGGTCGCGAATGTGGTCTGGCTATGTGGTTGTGATCCGGGCCAGTTAGGATCTGATCAAATCGTGGGGCAGCGGGATGTTGTCACGGATCTTGATTGGCTTGCTGATGTGGACATCTATAAACGGGCCTGATCGACCCATCTTCTCCGGTGGTGCACCGACAGCTTTGGGGGGCTCCGAAAATGACCTTTTTCGGAGACGACAGTGATGGGGGACCGCCCATATCGGTAGATCTCAGATCGATGAGTGGTTAGGCAATTGTCCAGTAATAGGTGGTGGCACTAGCTGGCAGCGATAGCAGTGGAAAGTTTCGGCAGTGATAAATTTTGGCCGGTTCTTGCTATTTTCCGGCTTCAATGACTACTTAAAAGCTGCTAATCTTGATCTTTAATTGTATTTGACGGCCTTATTTGGGCAGTTTTCTGGTACATGGTTGCTCTTCCATCGGCAAATCTCGATCTGTATTTGTTCTTTGTATTGAGGGGCGTTCGGTGAAAGTGTAGGTTTGCCAATCGGCGGTCTGGGCTGGCCGTACGGAGGGCCTAAAGTTGATTGCTTGTTGCTATTTTCTATTGCTACGCTGCTCCGGCAAATGGTTTCTCGAAGCTTTTTTGGCGATGGAGGGCTTCTCTAGCAGTGGCTCTAGGATGAGTTTTATTCCCGACTATGAGAGTAACTCACTGGAGGTTGTGGTGTGGCCAATGATGTCTTGGATCGACCGGATGAAGGCTGGAAAGAGGGTTGCTTGATGGCACTTCACAACTCCGGCTAGCAACTTCTCGAAGCTCTTTCGATGACAGAGGGCTTGTTTGGTTGGGTTGTGTCGAGGGCACTCCAAACTCAGATCTGGTGGACTTGGTGGTCCCTGGAGATAAATCTCTGGTAAGGGGTTCCTCCCTTTCCTTCTTCATCATTTCCTGCTTCTTTCTTCTACTCTTCTTCTCTATCGCCATTTTTTTCTCTATCATTTATAGAAGTCTAAGAGAGTTTTAGCTTCAAATTATACTATCCTCTCCTTATCATCAACTTCTTTTCTAGTAGAATAGGAACGGTGTGGACGATGTCTTTTGGAAAAGAATGACTTAAATGGGTTTGGACACAGGCAAATGGGTGCGGTACATGGTTTGGATGACATCTAAATTTATGCATGATAAGTAACAAATTAATGTGATTAGTTATACCAATACAACTTACCTTGTATAATATAATAACCTCTTTAAGTTTGACTATTTTATGTAAAAAATATCCCACAGATGTTAATCTTAATGAAAAAAACTTGGCTCAATTTGATGATTTTGTTTTAAATGTGTATTATTATTATTATTAAGCTCTTTGATTATTTTCTGGTCTGTTTTCTATGTTTAATATGCTATATACATATAATTTACGAGATAAAATTTTTTTAAATTATGCTCTTCGTGTAAAATATTTGAAATAATTTTGATTTCATTACCCAAAATGACTCCTCGAAATGCTCACGTTGCCACCTCCTCACTATTGAGTAATCAGGTTTGACTGTTTCACCTGCTTTGCCCATATCTCTTCGCCATGTTGGCCATAATCACACAAAAGTCAACCAATGGGACCCACTCTCACCCGTATTTCTATCGTGCAAGAAATCGTTTGTCCTACTCCACTATAATATTGTCACACATGAAACCATACCAAACCCACCAACCGAACCCAACCGAACCCAACCCAACCTCGCTGGGAAAAACCCAAACCAAACTCCGGCGACTAACATTGGTAGGTGTCACAGGCGCACTTCTAGGACTAAAATTTTCACCCCAAGTCAGACCTATGCAGCGTATTTTACCACTGAAACACTCAACCTCAAGTCAATTACACAGTATAAATTAGATCCCATAAGCAAATAACCAAATTCCACAAGTTACGTACGACCACAACTCAACACTGCCGAGGTTTACCGATCAACTCTACGGGCAATGTCTCCCCGATGCCGCTACTCAAACAGAAATGACCAGCACCAATCAGCCCTTGCTCGATCACGACCCGATCACCACCAAATATTGCTACACGATAGTGCTATTTGCCATTCCGTGTTGTCTGACCCTTGCTTGTCTCGGTAATCATTTCCCACAACTGTTCCCTTCATAAACTTCGACTACGACCTCGGTACTAAAGTTCCCTACCTTATAACTTTAGCCAACAAGAAAGTCCATATACAGGAAACCACTTTTCAAACCTTATATTATAAATCAAATACAAGGATTACAAGCACTCTATTCTCACCTTCAAGCACTTGCTCGGCTTGTGGACAGCCCCCACAGCCTCGCCCCAATGTACCCCAAATACAATGGAACTCACACACGGGATTGCCACAACACTGACACAACCCTCAAGTCTTCTCCCATAGATCAACTTGGTTACATACAATATTCAACTACCGAATAGCACCAGGTTGTCAAACAGACGTGTACCTTGATCAGCCGCGGTTGCCAATGCCCAGCAAATCTCGAAGTTCCCAGCCCTTCACCACGAAGGCCTGTCTGTAGCAAACTCCAATGTCTCCCAAAGATCCAGTCCATAACTTCTCCACGCAGCTCTAACCTCACACCCTTGAGTCCGTCTCCCTCAATTCCAGAAGAAGCCCCTTCCAGAAGAGTCCCCTCTCAATGGTGTTCACCTACATATATATATACATGCACATATCTGCCCATCACCATGTTATCTCCAAGTTCAGGAGATTCACCTTGGATCCCAACACGTCACCAAGGTTAGTTGCATCGCCAATCTGCCTCTTCATTGGCTGCAAGGAGATCACGAATCCACCAGGACGTGTTATCTCCAAGTTGTAACAAACTTAGGATAAACACCATCTTATCTTCAAAGATACACCCTGGATTCAACAAAGCTTATCTCCAAGGATGTGTTATCCAACTCCTTGAAACAAACTTCAAGTTGACCCACGGCTGCACCACCGATTATGGTCTCTCCCCAGGGTTCGACCCGCAATGTCCAGTAATTTCCAACCCAAGTCCTGGCAAAACTGCCAGTACCGCTAAGATTCCTAGTGCTGCTAGGATTACTACTGCCACTGGAATTCCAAAATACTGTAATTCAGTACTGCTCCACACCGTCGCTTGGCATTGCTGGAAATCCCTACCGCTTCAGAATACCTCTATTCTGGAATCCCGGCATCACGTACTGCTTGGCGCTACCAATACTCACTATCGCTATCGAGTACCACTACCCGCTGCCACACTACTGCAAACCTGTACCGCTACATCATGCAGCTATTCCGCTGCCCAAATACCGCTGCAAGCTGCCGCTACGCTATAAAACCCACGATTTGAGTTAGGGTTTTATATTCAGAACCAGTCAGTTCGACTGCTATTTCGAATTGAGTATGTTTCAGAACATGTGTACTGAGCCGACTCTGGTCGTGTGTATGAGATATGAGGGGTCATGCGTACCCAAGTCTATGATGATAACGTCATGAATACATCAGAAAAGTATGCAATATATTTTTTTATTATGCTGTTTGATTGTAGAATTAGTTTTAGGTCGTTTACCCGTTAGGGAGCGTTACGGGCAGTTTGGGTCGGTTATTAGTTATAGAGCATGTCATTTTGATCTTGTTATGTTTATGTTATTTTATGGGATTTTTTCAAATTGTTTTGGATTTTTTTTAGAATTTATTACTAGTTAATAATTATTTTGACTCGACTTAGAGTGGAACAAAGTTTTATTTACAAGTATGCCACCCAGTTATTTTCACCCCCGACCTTTTTTCCCTTCTTCCCCCTTCCCGAGCCCTACCCATCGCCACCTCCTGTTCGGTGCCGTCGCCGGTGCTGCCCGGCTGCCGCTCCACCTCACCACAGCATCATCGTGCCACCCCAAGCCCTCCCAGTAGTACCCCAGCCGTTGCCCGGCCTCCACGAGGCGAGGAAGCCGCGCTCGTGTGCTACGATTCCGTAACCGATTTCATCACCGGCGACCATCGCCGCCGCGATCGAGTGGTCGCTTTGACACCCTCGACCACCCAGCGAGCTTCCCTGACCGGAGCGGAGCCCATCACCACCTAGGCATGCCAAATCTAGCACCCACTGCTGACGGTCCTGTTTTGCTATTTTTCGGCAAGCTGCCATCCCCCGTCGGCCATGTCAACGCTGCAGATGTGTTGGGTTTACCGAGCCGGTTTCAACGGTACCTAATACCACCGCTATTCGTCTAGTAGAGGTCACCGGTGATTGTTGCCGAAAAATCGTCAAAAAGTCGCCGGAATACTACTAAACTTGTCGGAAAATCATTGGAACTCGCCGAAAAACCGGATTGATGGAATTCACTAGATATTTTGTTGAGTTCATCCAGTCAAACTTGATCGAGCTTCGGACACCGTCGAGCATTGAATTCGAGGTTCGAGATGCATGCATGACGAAACCCTAGTCGTCGCCGATTGCCGACGACGCGAGGTATAATTACCTCTAAGTTTATTAGTTTAGATTGATGATTGTTAGCCCAACATGATAGGATTGATTATTTGATGTTGATGTGATTAAACACTAATTACTAATGAAGTGATAAGTGACATGATATGATTAAGTATGAATGAATCTTAAGTGATCTAATGAGGTAAAGTAAATTTGAACATGATAATTGATCATGATGTAATTTAGAAAAATATAATAAAATTGGTATAAATAGGATGACTTAGAATTATTTACATTAATGATTGTATGACTATTGATAGATGTTGTATTATGAATGTGTTGGTCATGTCGGTTTAATGCATCATTCATTTAGCAGGTGTTATCTTTTAGATTTGATGTGTAGGTACGGAGTAGGAGCTCGCCGCCTAGGCCCGATGACATGCTTGGAGCTTTTACCAGGTCCATTTAGAACTCGCCTTACGCTCTTTCTATTGCATGTTTGATTTATGACTTATAGGACGAATTAAGAGGCGTTTTATCGGACCTTACTCAACTCGGGCCATTTAGTCGAACAATTTTCTGGATTAATAACCCTCGATGATGAGATCCCGCGAGAATGATTTCGAAAACAAGATCCACCACAAGTTGCCTTAAGGCCTATTATATAAATCCCTTCCCAGGCCTATATATATTTTATCAAGTTTTCAGTGAGATGAGAGATGGAGAAATTGAGTGCACGTACCATGAGCGGATGCGGTGACATTCAAAGCGGGCTTTGGATTAGTGCAACAGGTTGTTCTATTTTTGAAGGATATCGACAACTCTGCGTTTGAGTTCTTCACACCCGGAGAATGTGGAGGTTTACGGGTACTATTTAGTACAGCGCATGTCCGGACTTGTGGTTCAAGGGGTATTGAAGGTGACTACCTGAGAGTACTCGGCCTTCGTGCTCAAGGCCAGGAGAAATATGGAGGTATGGAGAGGGCTTAGGATTCAAGACCAGAAAGTGAAGTAAGAAAATGTCGAGAGAGGTATCAACAGTAAAAGATCAGACACTTCGGGATGTTATTAGGTCTGCAGCTCAATGACTCCTTAGTAGGTACCGTTCACCGTTCAGAGAGTTCACGAGGATTATATAGATTTTTATTTTATATGAAAGTTTACTGTTATAGTCAGTTTCATATTAGTTATATTCTGGACCAGTAATACTTATTACTGATGCATTTTTTGTACTATATGTAGGTGACGAGTATGAGATAGATGTACCAACTTGGACGGAAGAGCAATGAGGTCTTTTGTACACACACATATATTCGGTGATTAAATGTTTATTATTTCGTTTATGATTTATTTATATCGGTAGTAATGTGAAGAAATAAAAAACATGACGATATGAGATAATGTGAAATATGAAAAGAGTACACAAGTGGGCTGAGAACCAATATTCAGAATGTGATGTATATATGAAAAGGTATCTACCTTTTCACCAACTCCAACATCCGCAAGATTGGTCAGCTTTTTTTTTCCTTCTATTTTTGATTTGATTCTTTTTTACTTTACTGGCAGAGTCTTGTGATTAATGTAACGAGTTTGTTTGAGCTTTGTTGTGTGCAGGTCCTAAGGAGTTTAGCTCCGTGTTCTATAGCCTACAGAGCTGGAGGGTATGTAATAATATGTGGATTCATGCATGGTTTTGTGAGTTTCTTATTAGCATTTGTGGATATGGGTTGTTGTGATTATGGATCAAATCATAATGTTTATTTCTTGGGTTTTTTTTTATTGCATGGTGTTGGGAGTTTTTTATGAGCATTTGTTGATATGTGTCGTTTTGAGTTATGGATCAACTCATGTTTTGATTCTTTGTTTGATTCATGTATCGATGGATTGAGTTTTTTTATGACCATTTGTGGATGTGTGTGATTGTGATTATGAATCAACTCATGTTTCTCTTTGTTGATTTTTATGTGCATAGTTTTTTTTTTTTTGGCAGTTTCTTGTGAGCATTTGTGTGGATGTGTGAGGGGGGGGGGGGGTTGATTACGGATCAACTTAAGTTTTTCTTTGTTGGTTTTTTTCAAGGGATCTTTGAGCGGTTTGATAGGGATCGCAATGGCAAGATTATTTCATCGGAGCTCAGAGAGGCCATTATGAGCATGGGTACTCCGTTTCTCCTATTGTTTTGGACCTTTTGGTCTCGAAGTATGACAAGAGTGGTGGGAAGATGAGAGCCATTGAGTATGATCACTTCATTGAGTATGTTCCATTCATTGGATAGATGTCACTGCGATCTAGCTTTCTTCATAGATGGCCTTTTCGATTGTTTTTCACCATCACTGATATGGGTTTTTATTATTTGACGCAGGTGCTGCCTCACTGTTAAGGTAAGAAAAGATCACTGATTCAGTGCATGTATTCAAATACAATGCTCTTGGAGAGGAAGCTGATCTCTATTATTTGATTGGGTATTTGCAGGGATTGACTGAAAAAAATTCAAGGAGGACACAGCATTTTCTGGATCTGCTGTGTTTGCCTATGAGGTTTTCATGTTGACGGTTCTCCATTCCTGATTGCTTAGGTTCAATGGTCAACGAAGATCATTTCATGATATATGCTTTTTACTTTCAAGTGGCCAAGTTGAAGTTGAAACTCTTATAATGTGATGTTTCTTGTCTTATATTTATCTTCTACTCTGACTTATCTATCATTTTGTAGCAATTTGAGAGATATTTTCATTGATATAGCCTTGTTTTGTAAAACAAATATACCTCTAGACGACCATTTCAATGGCTCTTGTCATTTCAAGTTCATTACATGCATTGAGATAAATGCAATGATAGCTCAACAACTTTACCAACAGCTTATTTTTCTGTTCAACACGAAAAGCTGCAATTCTATGACATTAGAAAGCAAATTTAACCACACGGAAATCAACTTATTGATGGCAGATATTGAAATTAAGATGTGCATTGGAATATATAGAGAGCACTGTCACAACAGGACAGGCGTCTCCTTCTATTCCAAAATCTCAAACTGTTTTGGGCCTATAAAATGCAACAGTTCTGTTCTCCTCATCTTGAGTTGGTCTAGAATTCTGTTCAAATCCCTGAGGGAAACAAAAACATGTTATATTATATGAAGAATTTGCAATAGCATAATGTATAAACACAACTATTATACATGTCATTCATGTTAAATGTTTAGTTGCCTGTTGAATCTGTGTGACACTTTTTTTTTACTGATACCAATCAGGCAAAATTTTACAGAAAGAGGATTTTTCTCACTCTTGAACAATATCTTAGTGATGAAGTTCATTTTTGATAGAAAAGCCAGGTAAAAATATGATGATACAAACACTTACATCATGGACATCTTCTCTCAATGCTCTAACTTGCTCCCTTGAGACTGTTCTTACCTACAAATTAAACTATCAATCATATGATTTTTTTGATGCTAGAAATTGTTAATCCCTTTTAGTGTTGTATATATATGTATATATACCTTGTTCATGATTGTCCAAATTACATTCTCAGTGCAAGGAGGAACAGTGAGAGAGCCCAGATATCTGAAATACTTTCGGCTTCCAAATTTTATGTCTTTAGGATCGACAATTCCTACATCTCTCTCAGTGAATCCCTCGAGCTTAATGGGTTCCAAGACCTGCACAGAAAAAGATAAATGAAGAATTTACATAATGTTCTAAAATGAAGTGCATCATCCGGTCATTGAGCATCTTGGGTTGGCTTTGTGCTTTCCATTTCTGAGATTGTTAATCAATATGGATAACTTTGTTGTATATATTAAAAAGAGTTTTGTTGGAAGGATATCTTTTTCCTCAAATCCACCTTTTGAAGGAAGGTATCAGGTCTGCCATATTTGTAAGTGATTCCAATCACAGCAAGCTCTCCATTGCTGCTTTCATGAACCATGTGTAGTTCCAATTTATACCTGCTAACAAGTAACTTGTATGATCAGTTCTCTACAAGTTATACATGCTAACAAACTAGCTACCGGTGAAATGAAACTTGGAACAACAAACCTTGTTCCATTGAATGTATGCTCAGAAGGTGAGTGCCAATGGACCTGCTTGAGCAAGAACTTGGTGCCATTTATCTGAATGCTTCCTGACTCGTTCTTCCATTTCAACTAAAGCATTTCAAATAAAGAAAAACAGAGAGTGAAATTACCATAATCACATCTTCATTTAATATTAAAAACAGATTGTAATGTATCATTCCAAGATCAAGTATTCCAGTATGCTTACCATAATGTCATGCCCCCTGTTAACAAGAACCGCAGGAGCAGGCTTATAGCTCTTCTTCAATCTGCCCAGATTTGGCATGACTTTGACTCCTTCATGGAGGAGATCAATAGGAGATTGTAGTTTCCCATTGTTGCAGGGTCTCCATTCTGGGTGTATATGCCCCCAGTTCTTGGGGCCTTTCCGGTCATTTACAGAGTAATTGAAATCCTTCTCATCATCTGTAGAGCATCATGAACCCCAATGAACAAGAACAACCATTCACACATTAGAAAGGATTGGCACACCCATAAAAACCGGACAAACATTGGAGCATTAATATAAAACATCGAATGTTCATTAAAAAAAAAGAAAACAGTTCTTTCTATCCATGCAAAGAAATGCAATGGAAAACAGGGAATGACCCAGCAATCAGAAGACCAAATACATGATTAATAAATAGGAACTAGCGTTAGAGAAGCTACATATGCAAGAGTTTGAAGAAATATCACAAGTAAAAGTAAGAGAGCCATGTTCAAACAAGATCAAACCTAGCTCTTCAGATCGGCAAGTGAGCATGAAAAAAGAGAGGAGACAAAAGAACGTGAGGAAGAAAACTTGAGCCATTTTTCTTCCTTCTCTCTTCTCTCTTGACTCTCTACACCATTAAAGTAACAACTTGAGCAAAGCTTAAATACATAAAAAAAAAAAGAGAGTTCCTCAGATTAACCTCATTGGAAGCGAACATAGTCACGTACCTAACCATGCCCAATCAAAACTCGCCACGTTGCCAATTGAATTAACTTTTTTTTTTCTTCGGAATGAGAAATCTTAAAAAAGTTAACGGTTATATAATTTCACTATTATTTTCAACTGTTTAAGTTGGTTTGGTTTTCATTTAAATAGTCAAAATTGTCATTTTTTTTGGGAAAATATGAAAAATAACCAAGTTTTAATTTATTCTTTTAAAAATAATTAAATTTTCAAAATTATACCAAGCCAAATCTTCAATTTTTATTTCAAGTATAGTATATTCATATATTTTAATCATATTTAACTCATAATTTATACTTTATTGATATAAATACCCTTAATTTAACTTCAAATTTTCTTAAACATATTTTCTTATATTTCATATAATGAATGAAATTTAATTTTTTAAAAATATTTTATTTTAAATTAAAATATATTGGATAAAACAAAAATTTTAAGTTATAATATGACAATTTGAAATTCAAATTTTAAATACCCAAAAATATATATATTATTTTCTTTTTATTTTTTACATTTTAATGGTCCAAAAGGCAAAATAAGAATAAAAATTTTACTTTTTATTTTTTCCTCATCAATCATATAATTTTAGTGTCTACTCATCATTTATTATTCAATTTTTTTATTTTTATATAGGAAGTTAGTAAATATTACAACTTTTATTCATTATCTACTTTATTTTAACAAAAATGAGTTTTTATGGATATTTTTGTTATTGAATAAGAAATATTGAGATTTAGTTTTGATTGATATGAATGTTTTTAAAACGTCTATATCTGATATAATTTTAAAAATTTAATTATTTTTGAAAGAATAATTTAAAACTTGGCTATTTCCGTTATTTTCTTTTTTCATTTAATTTGGAGCTAACTTAAAAGTCACTTAACAACTTTTAAGAGCTTCTTTCTCTCTCTCTCTCTCTCTCTCTCTCTCTCTCTCTCTAGTGAGCTTAACTGCATAACAAGGCTCCAAGACCAATAAGTTGGTAACATATTACCACTTATTTGCGTATAAACTTTCTTTAACTATCTATTATATGTAAAAATGACAACTGTGATTGGATTTTATATCTACCTTTCACAGCTTGACCTTAAACCTGATTTTAATTCTTTTTTGATAATTACGGATAACTTTCCTTCTTCGTAAAATGGTAACGTGAGTGCGTGAATCCCGAAAATTTGAAAGAATTTATTGTTATAAATGGAGTATTTTATTCAAATATTTTAATATAATATTATTAATTCTTTAAATAAATTTTAAAGATATTTATGATGCTTGTTGCAATGTAGGGGCTGATTTAATAGCCCAACTTGGTACAACACGACTTTGGGCTGGCGGAGGCAACCCACATGGCTAGAGGGGGAACCACTTAAGTAAGATGGAGAGAGGTCTAACTCTCTCATCTCCCTCCATGACACCCTCAATCTAGTTTATACTTGAGCTAGATCAAAACCATTACCAGTAAGTCAAGTTATGTTTAAAATAAATTTATTTGTATGATTTGAACTAATAACTGATCAAATCAGCTTTGATGCATCTCGAGAAAAAAAGACACTAACTAATACACATCCACACACTCAAAACAAAATGATGAATGTATGCATGTAATGTAACAATCTAATAGACATCTATGTGCTTTTACGTGGAAGAAAATCGTAAACCACATAACATGGGAACTAGATCCATACAAATTAATAAATAAGAAAGTAAAAACACACTTTAAGTGAACAATTGGGACCTTAAATGAGTTTTATATTTGATCTCTTGATATGAGAACTAGGGCTGTTAATTGAGTGAGCCAACTTATAAGCATTTGGTGCTCGATTCGATTTAAAACTTGAAATTTAAATGTTCGATCTTAAGTTCGACTCGAACTTGAATTCTACAAGTCGAGTTTGAGCATAGAAGTGTTCTACTCAGTTTGACTCAATTATACGTCAAAATTGACTTGTTGCTCGGCTCAAACTCAACTCGATGATATAATATATAATATCATATTTATAACATTAATTTTGGTATCAATTGCGGTAAATTTTTTATTTTATTTGCATGATCATAATAAAAAGTATTTTAACCATAAATATGACATAAAAGACTTAATTGTTTGTTAGTTGTTGTTGCTTTTAACATTGAGAAGGTTATGGGTTTGAATCTCCGTTATATAGTTGTTATTTTCTTTTTCTTGATCTTACTATGGATAGTCCATCATCGTTTGGTAAATGACACCCTACCCTTTCCTATTTCCTATCTACTCATAATGGCTTAATTTAAGAGTTGGTTTCGAGCTCGAGTCGAGTTGGTTTCGAGTTCAAGTCAAGTTGGTTTCTAGCTTTGGTTTCGTGTTAGAGCTAAGTTGGTTTCAAGTTCATAAAAATTTAGTAGTTTACATGTATTTGAGCTTGAACTGAGCTCGAACAACATTTGAACTAATCAAGTCAATCTCCAGCATCTATGTTCAAACCGTGTTTGATCTCGAGTCAAGTTTGAACAATCCTTGAGAGTTTTGAGTCGAGTTCGAGCAGATGCTCAATTCTACTTGCTCGCTCATTTAGAACGATTAATAAGAACTAGAAAGAAAATATAAATTATATACATCAATTAAATACATGCAAGCATATGTCAAACGAAAGACCCAAAGTGTCTAAAGCAATTCTTTGACATCCTTCCATCATTGCCAACCCAACTTTAAAGGACACTACATCTATAAATATATAATAGAAAACATCAACAACAAAAGTCATTGATCCCAAAGTAATCGAGACAAATTGACAAGTTAGAGATGACTCCCATGAAGAAATATATCCATATATAACTTTATGGAAACTCTTAAAAGACATCTACCAAGAGACTCCCCGCTTGAGTTGGAGAGGCCCCTCCTCCTAACCACCTAAAATGCCACTCTTGATAAATATTTGAGTATATCTAGTTCCACTCTTAAGATAAAATTATCTAATATGTAAGTCTTCTCCAAACCTTCATATAAGTCTTAGCCTAAAGCACAAAAGTCGAGTACTCTCATACTATAGCATTCACTATCCTCTAATACCATAAGTCATGATATACATTGTAAATATAACGCATATCTACTCCACCCTCTCCCCATGTTAGGAAGTTCGAAACGTTAAGATATCACATTATATGGCTTGTATGAATGTCTAACTCTTCTTTCATAACATTGAACCATTCACATTCCATGGCTTGTGTGAATGTGTCAAGATCCTTATCAATGCTCAAGTGACATTCATGTTCAAGTGAATAAAAAATATAGTCATTCGAAATATCTGATTTTTGGTCCCTTTTAGACCTTCTTAATGCTATTTCTAGTTGAATAACTTACTCATTTGAACTTGTATACTATCAAATGGTTCATTGTTAAGTGTTTGGGCTATCATTTATTGTTCCCGCATGTTGTTAACTGTGATAAAACAAGATGGACAACAATATGGGAAGAAGTATTGGTTGGAGAAAATTTTGCCAAAGTTTCTTAATTGTCCGTTTTTTGTAGTTCTAAACTCCCACTAACTTGACAATTCTCAATGAACCAAGCATTACCAGATTCAACTATTCTTATACTATGGTTAAGATAGTAAAATCTATCCTTTACTTATCAGAATAACCGATGAAATAACTACTAATAGTCCTCGTATCGAGTTTTCTTTCATGTGGATTGTATGCCATTACTTGTCCTGGGCAACCCCAATCATGGAGTTGCCTTAAACTAGGTTTCTGTCCCCTTAAACTAGGTTTTGATCCTGTCCAAAATTCATGAGTATTTTCAATTGCCTTACTAGGGATCCTATTTGTACCACCCTATTTTGGTTCACCCGTGAACCAACCCAGAAATGCTACCGGCAACTGAACCATTCGCTAATCTACTTGATTTGGTTAAGTCGAACCAGATCTACCCTTAGCGTCTCAAGATGGTGATGCAAGTATACAATGCATGGATGAGGTGCTTATGTTCTAACATTTTTCTGGATGCATGCTATGATATGCAATCAAGTATAAAACAAACCAAACAAGTGAAAAGTTAAAAAAAACTATTTTTTAAACAAAGCGGATAGTCTCCTCTAAAGTGCAATAGGGACCACCCTGTCAACAATAAATTGTATATATTTATATTAATAAAAATAAAAAATGTAGTAAAAAAATGACATTTCTCTCCACTTTTCAATTATCCTCACTTCCTTCATCTTCTGAGTTGAGTCTATACTCCATGGCTCAACTTGTTAATTTCTATTCACAGTTTTCATTCACATGCAAAATATTTATATCAATTCATATAATGACATTCAAATTTCATCATTCAAACAATTCAACACTCGTCATCATCAATTACACTCGGCAGGTGTGTGCACAATTTCATTGTTATTCCTCTGCTGTCCCAACAACACTCAATCCTCAAGGTTCTCACCTATATAGACAATAGATAGACGTTAGGAACAAAAATATTATTATTCACTCATAGAATCTCTTATAAAGGCAATAATTAGGAGTCGTAAACCTTGCGCAATAGTGTCCCCTTTCTATCTCATTTCTTTCATTGGCAACTTTAAACTATCCCTTGCATGGGAAAATCAATCTCTTTTCTTTTGACCCTCTATATCATCTGTATCACTCCTAGCCCTAAGTACAGAGGTTGAGTACTCTCTGGCATGCACCTTTAGTACCCTTTGAACCCACAAGTCTAAATATGTATTGCATAGTAGTACTCGTAAACCTCCACACTTATCTGCTTTTGAGGAACTCAAAGGTGGAGTTATCAAAATCCCTTGGTAATGGAACGAACACTCACCAATTTTAGAGCCCACTTTGAAGAACACATGCATTATCTCAAGATGGAGTCATTGATTTTCCCTTATCTCACATCTCATTGAAAAATAGAAAAAACTACATGTATATGGCCTGGGTATGGATTGTAATAAAATAGGCCATAAGGCATCGTCTGGATCTGCATTTTCGAAAACAAACTCGAAGGATCTCATCCTCAGGTTATTAATTCAAAAAATTTCATGTGACTAGATGGCCCGTGTGAAGCGGGATACAATAAATCTACCACTCGACACATCCGCTTACCGGTTAAAACAAACATGATAGAGTAGAGAAGTCAAACAAGAAGCAAGTCCTAAATGAACCTAATAGAAGCTTCAATCGTGTCTATGTGTCTTGGTGGCGAGCTCCTATGTAACGACTTTGGCCCATTACGACTCGGCCCGAAGTGTAATGTAATGGGCCTAAGTCATTTCTTTAAAAGTGGTTAACGAAGAGAATGATCTATAGTCCATTCCCACTTATAAAGTGGATCTTATCCCAGTAGGTATTAGATGCGGACTAAGTAGAGAGATCTCACAATCCACCCATCTTAGGAAATTTTGTCCCTAAAATTCATACACTTGGCCCTTTTCAAGCCCTAGCCCACAACTTTCTTTGGCATGTGACCAACATCCTAGCTAACGTCTCTAGTCTAGCCTATCATCTAACACAAAACCAAATTGTTCTGATACCATTTGTAATGATCGGGTCCAAAGTGTAGCGTAATGGGCCTAAGCCATTTCTTTAAAAGGGGTTAACTAAGTTAGAGATCTATAGTCATTTCTCACTTATAAAGAGGATCTTATCCCATTAGGTATTAGAGGTGAGAGTAAGTTGAGGGATCTCACATCTTACTCCGTACTTACACATCAAACTAAAAGGTAACGCCCGCTTATGATGCATTCACGCTTCCTATAGCACACACACATCAAGACACAACTCACATCAAATAATACATCGATCCATATCAGATTTCCTACACTACGTTGCATAGATTACGATATTTGCTTAATTTATTAAATTAGTTCCTTTGTGTTCATTGTAATACTATACAATCATGCAATTCTATTTTATTTACAATAAAACTATTTAACACATCAATCAATCAATCATAGCATGTTGTACTAATAATTATCATTTTTAAGTAATTAAGTCAAAGTTAATTATACCTCGTGTTGTCATCAATCAATGATAGCTAGGGTTAGTTATGCAGCTCAAGACTCAAATTTGGTTGCCGACGGCATTTGAAGTTTAATTGGGTTTAACTGGATGAATTCAGTGGAAGATCTGATGAATTTTAGTGAATCAGATATTCTGGAGATTTTTGATGATTTTATGGCATTTTCTAGCAGCTTTCTGGCAGTTTTTTGGCAACTTTTTCGATGAGGTAATCGGCGCAATGGGTCAACACAGGCTCGGCGAGCTCAACCCAATGGTGGTGGTGGTGGTGAGGGCAGCACTAGCAGCAGTGATAAGTTGGCCGTGGTTAGTCGGCTTGTCCAATCAGCCATTGGCTGGCTTCAACGGCGGCGTTGGGTGTGGGGGAAAGCTTGGTTGGGTTGAGGGGAGGTGTTAGTGACATGGACACGGACAACGGTGAATCGATGCTGGGATGGGCAGCGTGATCACGTGCCTCCTATGCATCTTGAGTTCGGGTGGTGGCCGGGATTGCTTGGGATGGCATGGAGAT
>JAVDBV010085375.1:0-15380 GCA_032619315.1 Piper longum | reverse complement strand
TATATATATATAAGACAACCATTTCTTCTTGTTCGTTTAGTTCATTTTATTTAATATAGAGTACCCTTATTTTCTAACATATTTTTCAATACTAATAGTCTTACTAATTTTGGAAAGCACTAATGACTTAGTAAATTTTAGATGGTTTAATTACATTCCCTAAAAACCCAAGCTATTAGAAAAGAGAACTATTTAATATTTAATTAGCAAAATCAGTCTTTAACAATTTTTACTAATATATATATATATATATATATTAATAAGTTTAATTGTAACTATATTTATTTATATACAATATAATAATAAAGTAGAGGGATGACTTAGATAAGAGGTCTTCACATTGAAGATTTAAAGGTCGTGGGCTCAATCCACGCTTACTATATTTTATAAATGAGATATTTTTTATTTTATAATATAGTCAGTTTTGAGCTTTATAATCGAGCTTACAAATAAATTAGTCAAAATTAAACACTTGTATTTGAGCTCGAATAGAACTTGGACACTGTAAAAAAATATTTAAATAAATTTCGAATATACATGTTAAAAACTTGTTTGATTTCAAACCAAATTTGAACTAAGTTTCGAACTATTTGAATTAAATTTGAGCATAGTTGAGCTCGGCTCCGTACTATCAAACATGTTATATGCAAGTAGAGCTTGAACAGTCAGCAACAATCGGTAACATTTGTACGAGATACGCAACCCACTGCTTTCAATTGTTTACAACGACCAGATCACAAATCTGGGCCTGCGCATGACTCCATTTCTTTCTTAGCATTAGTTCACCAAAAATCATGGCGAAGGAATATGAACCTACATAATATCGTTCTTTAGATGGCGTTCAATCACCCGGCATGTGCAATCAGACTTTTATATAATCAGAGATCTTCGCAGCATCTCCAAACCACTCTACCATCTTGATCTTAGGTGACCCCGACCACTTGCATCCCTCATTCTGATTTGAATATTAGCGGCAACAGAGTTAAAGTCTCCGCATGTTTGATGGAAGGAGCCCATGTAGCAGATTACGAAATCAAATCAAGAAAGAGTTGCCCCTACATATCCAAAGTGATCCCCACATATCATTGTTTGGTAATCTAATTGCAGAAAGAATCTGGTGAGCAAGTGAGAAAGAGAAAGATATCAAACAGACCAAACAAAGTAAAAAAATTGACACCATTCCTCTTTCAAACCATACTCCAAAGCTTTGATCATAGGAATCTCAGAAGATCTACTTCTCTGACCAAAATCAATCTCCTCTTCTCTCCCTTCCACACACAATCCGTACGTTTGTATTCACTTGTCCTCTTTGAGTCTTTGTCTCGCAATTAGATATGTTGGGTGATGGCGGACAGATATCACATATTCATATTACATTACTTCAACCTGTTCTTATACAGCGGCTTGGGAGGCGGAGATCCTCCCACCGACGAAGATATCTATAGCCTAGTGATTCTGGGTATCGGCCACTGATTCCATATCTTCCCCCGCTCGTTCTCTTTTTTGGTTCTTATGTTTTTAAATGGATGCGCATATGTGAACAGCATTGCCTTTGCTGATGTTTTTTCTATCTCCATCTCTCTCTACTGTTGAAAGGTGGTAGTACGTGGATTGTAGATGTCGAGCTCGGTCGCAGGAGAAGATGGAAATGAACAGTATGGTGATTCCCAGCTTCATGTTTTGGCGGTGGATGACAGCTTGCTTGATAGGAAGCTGATAACGAGGCTGCTCAACAGCTCTTCTTATAGAGGTACTCACTTACATGCGTTTTGCAATGTCTGATTCAGAAACAATGTACTTTCTTGTATAAATATGATGTTCTGCTTATTTAGTGACGACGGTGGAGAGTGGCAAGATGGCTCTGGAGATGCTCGGTTTGGGAATAGAAACCTCCAACAAGGTCTCTGTATGCTTCTTTTCACTAGCATTTTCAAGTACCGTTGAAAAAATCATGTTTCCCGTTGATGATCTAGCTAGCTAGTACCATTAAATGCAAAAAACTTAAAACAATTCTGCGTGTATGCAGAAGCCTAAGGTGAACATGATTATCACGGATTATTGCATGCCGGAGATGACAGGGTTCGATCTTCTCAAGAAAGTTAAGGTAATGGTTTGAACTTGTATCTCCTACGTTCTCTTCTTGTTCTTGTCGAAAATATGTATAAGGTTACTACCATTTCCTCTACGTCACAGGAATCATCAGCACTCAAGGAAATTCCTGTAGTGGTTATGTCTTCTGAAAATATCCCCACTCGAATCCACAGGTACAAATTCAAAAGGCTATTAACAAAAATCTATGTACTAGAATTACAATTTGAAAGTAGGATAACCATAACATGATAATTGTTGTAACAGTTGCTTAGAGGAAGGAGCGGTGGAATTCTTGTTGAAGCCACTGCGACCATCGGATGTTTCCCGACTGCATGCTTGCATGTCATGTGTGAAGGGCATAGGAAGCGTCCTCTAAAGCCAAGGCATCACCTGCTTTTTCTAGCTTTTGAGAAAGCTATGGGAAGATTGGGTAATGCGTAGTTTGCACCCCCTTGTAAGGTTTTCTTAAAAATCTCGTCTTCGGTCTGTGTTCCAACGTTAGATTTGTGTTTCAATTGATGCGCCCATGATGACAACTGGTACTATATTTTTTTTGCCAATCATAACTGGCATTGGATTCTTAATAAGATAGCGTTTGTATGAAAACCTTTGGTGGAAATGCGCTGTAGTGGATTCTGATATGATTAATTTGCTAAATTTAACTAACTAAGCAAATCTAATTTGAATATTCGAATGTAATTTTCACAAGAAAATCGTCGGTGGACAAGTTGAACCATAAACACTCCAGGTCTAGGTGAGTTTATAACAATTAGATAAACAAATGAATATAAAAAATAGATTTGGTACCTATTCATATGATTTATTTATTTATTTGATTTTATTACTGATTTATAAACCGGATTGACATTAGATTAGGTCAACTCTAATCGAAACCTATTGTTGGGGCGTGAGATTGTCGCCCCCGTGAATTAGCCTTTACTTCAGGTTGGATAAGTGGGTTCAGTAGGACTAAAGAAGCCCTTGGCGCACAAAGAAATTATACGAGTGGAAAATAAAATGCTAAATAAAGGAATAATACCCAAGATTTTTTACATGGTTTCTTAGGGTTTAAATCAAATCCCTAAATCAGTCTACGGTAGTTTGATAATCATGAATTCACTATTTCTTCTTTGATTTTATACTTTATACAAAATAGTGAATATTGCGCCTTTTGAGTTGATCCGTCTTTGATAGCTTTGACTTCAATGCCCTAGTTTGTCCTCTTATTGTTTTCAAATCTTCAAAGTAACCCCATCATTGTATCCGAAGTGTCCAAAAATGTAAAAATAACAAGTTTCGTCTCGATCCAAAGTTTAAAATGCCTTCAAATTATTTCCTAGAGTGATAATAGACTGAACTGAGAATTCAAACGAGGAAAATACTTAACCGGGTAGGGTGGCGTGCACAGACTTTTGGATATTTCTAGGTGCACCTGACTGCAAGTAGCGCATGCTGCGCCAATTCAAATCGAGGTCGGGGTTGCAAGTCCAGGTCATAGGTGATCCATTCATCGGGTAGCTTCTCTAGTCGCGGACATGAACAAACTTGCGGATACAATCAATAGCAAATGAGCCTAATGAATCTGACTACGGCAGGGGTTGGTTTGGTGGCTCTGGCAACAATTTTTCTGGTGGTTGAGGTTGGCGGTGATTGCCCAAAATGGTAGATCTCCAACTAGTGAGGGGATTGGCGCTGGTCCTATGATCGGTGTCGTCACTGACAGACGGTGGTGGTGTGGGAATGCTCCAATGGAACTATTTTTTTTTTGTCGGCTTCTATCGCCATTCTTCGGTGTCTTCGGGTCTCACCGACGGTGAGACTTGACTTGGTTTTGTAGCTGGCAACAAGGTTGATCGAAGTCATGATTGATCGAACGAAGTCCAAGAAGTTGGCCTCATGCTGCTCTCACACTGCTCCCATGGACATCTTTTGGTGACTTTTTTGGCGACAGTGGCTTCTTCTTTGGTAGATTTCGATTAGACTTTGTTCTTGATGTTGAAGGGAGCCAAGTGGAACTGCCGGTGTGGCCGAAGATGACTTGGGCTGACCAAACAGAGGACCCAAAGTTGGTTGCTTTTTTGCACTTTTTTGTTTTGTTGCTGTGGCGAGAGTTTCTTGGCAATTTTTCGGGGGCTGAGTTCTTCTTTAGCGGTAGATTTCGGATGGATTTTGTTCATGGCTGTGAGAGGAACTCAATGGAGGTTGTGGTGTGACCAATGATGGCTTAGATTGACCGGAAGGAGGCTGATAAGAGGGTTGCTCGATGGTGCTTCACAACTTTGGCAAGGAGCTTTTCTAGTCTTTTTTCAGTGAGGGTGCATGTCAATGGCGGTGGTTCTCTACTGGGCTGCATCGAGGGTTCTCCAAACTTTGATTTGGTGGCTTTGTGGGTCAACGGAGATGGATCTCTAGCGAGGGACTTCTCTCTTTCCTACTTCTTTTTTCTCCTCTTCTTCTCTTTTTTTTTTTATTTTTTTTAACGTATACGAGCCCCCCTTTACTTCTTTTTTCTTTGTCATTTATAAAATTCACAATTCCACAACTTCATGCTTCAAATTATACATTCCCCCTCTTTATTCTTAATTTTTTTCTCATAGAATAAGAATGGTGCTAACGACGTTTATTGGGAAAGAATAGCTGAGACGGATTTGGACACGGGCTAAGAGGTGTGATTGCATGATTTGGATGAACACCTATTTCGCATCCTATCTAGGAATGGAATTTAAAGCAGACGTGAAAGAATTAATATAATTTAAAATGGGCTACTTAATTAACATCTTAACCAACTAGCTTAGATTTCTGTGTGATGCGCCTCACTGTATAATTTGATTTATTAAAAAAGAATTGAGTTATATTTATTATTGTTAAATATTCTTAAAGAAGAATAAAAATAAATGTTTATAATATTTAGGAAAAATTATAAATGGTTAAAAAAGAATATTTTATTATGGATCCTATTGAATTTAGTTGATTGAAAAAATCTTACAATCGGAGAGTATTTATTTATTAAAAATTTTGTTGTTATGGGAATATTTACTGATATTTTTTAAAATAATATATTAGTTTAAAAGATGTATGTTTTCAAAGGATGTGGGCTTATGTCAACCCGAAATTAGAATCAACAAGTATTCTTTTGAATGGGATACCTTTGCAATTCTGATAACTAGATCGAACACGTGTAGAATGGAAAAAATTAATATCAGCCTATGCTAATACTCTTCTCAAATTACTATAAAATTTTAAATATGCATCAATAAATTACAGTGAACAACTAAAATCACTTAGATTTTTTTTTTTCTTCCTAGCGACCTCTTCTAAAAAATACTCGTGTGAAATATGCATATTGCCTCCAAAAAAAGGCATATCTAAATACCACGCAATATTTAATGCGCCACTCGTGATTTTTTATTTTTGTACCAAACTGCATAAAAATCAAAAAATGAAAAATAAAAAAAACTTTCCTTGAAGAAAAAATTAGTGAAAATCTGTATCTGGCAAATGGAGAACGAAGCAGAAAGGCCCATAACTTTCCATAAGAAAAGCCCAATGGGCCAATTTCCACATATGGGCCCTCTCCCTCCCTAATCGATCACTCCGCCGAAGCAGAGAGGTCGGAGCTTTCTTCGATCGCCGCCGGCGACGACGCCGAAAATGGCGGAGACGGCGGCGGCGGCGGCGGCGGCGCCGGGGCTCCGCATCTTGCTCCACCAACACCAGAAAGAGCGAGCCCCTGTTCACGTCTCCTGCCATGCCGATCGAGACAGAGTTATTGTAATTCCCCTTCGCTCCACCCCAGGGTTTACTTTATCTTTCGTGGAGGCTTAGCGCTTCTTGTGTTGCAGGAAATCTTCAAGAATGCTATACAGCTGTACGGTCCACCGTCTGAGTTCGCATTGCGGACGATGCAGGAAGCTATTAAACCTCAGGTTTTTCTTACCTTTTGATTTTTTGTTTGTTGTCATTAGCGAACTCCAATCATGAATAATTGTGTAATTTTGGATTTGGATATAAATTTCTTGCTATGCGCAGAAGCAAACTGTGCTCGTACAGGACGAGAATCAGTCTTTGGAGAATGCTCTCCGAACTTTACTCCAGGAACTTGTGGTAAGTGATTATTCGGACAAATTGTTTCTCTTAAGTAAGTTTGTAACTTGTGGCAAGACTATAAGTCATAGAGTTATGGTTGATATACCAGATTTTTTAATGTGTGAAAAAGAAGAAGATTTAATCTAAAACACACTATGCACTGAGAAAATTTCCTTTATGGCGTCTTCCATGTATAGAAGGAAGATGATAAATCTGATTTTTTTTTAATAACAGAATGAGCTGAAGAAACTTATCTTCTAGTAGTTTGATTCATTCTTTGTACTAGGAGATGATTCTCAACATCCAGGGTCTCTTTTCTTGCCCTTTATTAACCGTTTTCCTTTCTTTTTGTTTCATATATGTAGTCCTCAGCAGTTTTCGTTTTTCTTTCTTTTTGTTTCATATATGTAGTCCTCAGCAGTTTTCGTTTTTCTTTCTTTTTGTTTCATATATGTAGTCCTCAGCAGTTCAGTCAGGGGAACGAGTTATGCAATTTGGGAAACCTATTGATGATCAAGAATATAACCAGGGTCAAATACCACGACTTCTTGGTAATGAAGTCTATCTTTTCTGACATGTTTACTTTTGTTTTTTTGTTCTTACCTAATTAGAATTTTTCCAAGTGAAATAATATCTTGATGCATATCTTTTTGCAATAGATTTATGATGATTGATGGAAAAAATTTTATCCATCTCCCTAATTTTTAAGGGTTGCAACAGATAGGACTCATGCGTTGAATACTTCTTATTTTGTTTCTGTATATGTTAGTGTCATTGCCTAATTGTGAAACAATAAATTGGAGATACAAAATCTATGTTGCCGATCACAGCAAAGCCGGGAGTATGGCTGACCATGGTTTGGTTAACTGACCAAACCGAGTTCAGTTACAGATTGGTTTCTTATTGGACTTCATGCAGCTGGAATAGATCTATTTGGTTTCAGTTTAATCAGTTCGGAGCCATTTACGAACCAATTAACATTTGGGTTGTTTGTCTTCCTTCGATTGCTGGCATCGTCCTCAACAAAAATAGATTCAGTGATTCATTCTGAGAGATTGTGGAGGTGGAAGAAAAAGGGGAGCAGTGCCAAATGAAGTTCGGTTGATCAATCTAATTTGGGTATTGTTTGGTTATTCAATAAATGAAGTTTGGTTGGTTTAGTTTTTTGGTTGGCAAGTATGCTTTTCGAATGCTTTTGCACAGCCCTAGCTGGGAGGCTGCAATAGGATTTTGTTGACAAGTATGCTTTCTGAATGCTTGCTGTAATACACTTTTAGTGTTTTAATTAATGGCACTGCCTACTACTTTTCCAGACATTGTTCTTTATCTTTGCGAGAACGGGCATATTGAGGGAGGGATGATATTTCAACTATTAGAAGATTTGACTGAAATGTCAACAATGAAAGATTGCAAGGAAGTATTTGGTTATATAGAGAGTAGGCAAGATATACTTGGAAAGGTGGATTCTCGTTGTCCCTTGCATAGATGGTGCTTTTGTTATGTAATCCCAAGATTCATGTCAATGATATGTCTTTAATGATTGATTGGGCATTGTAGCAAGGGTTGGTTGGACGAGGAAAGCTAGTGATGTTGAGGACCTGCAACCAACTTCTTCGTCGGCTGTCGAAGGCATAAATGAGCCACTTTTTTTTTCTTTTTTTTTTTATAAAAAAATCTTCTTTGTTTCAGTTATGAATTTTTTATTGCAGGCAAATGATGTTGTCTTCTGCGGTAGAATTCTCATGTTCCTTGCTCATTTTTTCCCATTGTCAGAACGTTCAGGTAATCTATACCATGTTCTACCATTATGTTTTGTTTTGGTTTAGAAAAGAATGTCATACTCTGGTTGACTCCATGTCTATCGTGTGATGCAGCTGTGAATATAAAAGGAGTATTCAACACGTTGAACGAAACCAAGTATGAAAAGGATACACCTGATGGTATTAGTTCATCCATTGAATCCTTTATCATGCGTGTCTTTTCTGTTCTAAGCCCTTCTTATTACATGTAATATTGAGCGTAGTCACATTTCATGTTTGATGTTTCCAGGTATTTCTATCGATTTTAACTTTTACAAGACCTTCTGGAGTTTGCAGGTTGGTAGCTCTGCGATATGCTTATATTGTTAATAAATAAGAGCTAGTGCTAGTGGTGTTTTTTTTTTGGCAGAAAAATGTTGAAAGTTCGTGTTTATTGTCACTTGAACATGGTTCATGATACATATATGCTTATTATTTATTATATGCTGTCAGCTCATAATATCCATTTTGATTATTGAAATTTATATGTAATGCAGGACCATTTTCGCAATCCTGGTCCTACCACATTAGCTCCAGCTAAGTGGCAGAAATTTGCTTCTAACTTAAAGGTGTGTTGCTCTATATCTGTGCAAACTGTGAAAGACATGCTAATTTTCTAGATGTAATTCTCTCTCTCTCTCTCTCTTTTTTTGGCTCTCATGTGCATTTTTCTGCTTTTGGTGATATGGAAAGTTAGTACTGGATACCTTTGAGGCTCAACCTCTAGGAGAAGATGATGGTAATGCAAATTGCCTCGAGGAAGAAGAGGCAGCTGCGTTCAGCATTAAGTATCTAACGAGCAGTAAATTAATGGGCTTAGAAGTAAGTACGCCTAAAGTGTGAATGGTGGGGAAATAAAATTTGAATTGTTTATTCTGACCAAGTGGCATGATCATCTGTCTGCAGTTGAAAGATCCAAGTTTTCGTCGGCATATCCTTGTGCAGTCTCTTATATTATTTGATTATCTCAAGGTATGTTGTTAACTTCTTGCTGATTAAAACTGATATATGTCTATGTATGTGATTAAATTCAGGTTTTTTGTATATGCCCTAAAAGAGGATAGCTTAAAGTGTTTGAGCAAGAAACAAAAGGAGTGTGGATTCAATTATACCATACCCTGTGATCATTTTTATCATTTATGATGAAATCAGTATTGGTGGGATTTAAGTCATTTACATTGTTTTTATTTAAAGAGTTGGTAATATTCATCCAAGAGATTGATTTAGATTAGTTGGCATCCTATGGGTACATGTGGGGATTAATGTATGAGTAAGCAATCTTGATGTAAGATAATTAGGAAAAAATCGATAAAAGGAGAGAAGCAATAGACAAAAGGGGAGAATTAATAGACGAAATCTCAAATATGAGGAAGAACAAGAATAACACCTTGTATCCTCAAGAAAAAATCAACCAAAACTGAATATTGTTGATTAGAATCTCATATTTATAGACTATACATGCTATATCCTAATCCTAGCACAACTTGAATTCCTAATAAAAATAAAATCCGAAAATAAGCTAATAATTCCCTAAAATATTAAATTACATAAAAGTCCCTAAAAATATAATTAACTAGAAAATAAACTCAAAATACTAAAGTGCCCCCTCCCTCGGGTACACCAGTATACTCAAATCTTTTCATAACATCTTCATGGTCAGGATCAGGATCAGGATCATGTGTGGCGACTAAACTTGAGCTCGCATAGGACAATTTGCTATAACATGTCCTTGTTGGCAATGGAAACATTTTGTTGCAGCTTTACCAAGTTGCTTGTTCTCAGCAGGGACAACTCGTTTTGGAAAAGACAAAACTCCTTTTTTATTCCAAGAAGATTGGTCATCTTTAGAAGCTAAAATAGACTCAGCTTCAATAGCTTTAGAAACAACCTCTTTCAAACTGTAGAGCCTATATTGATACTTCACGACGAATACTATGTCGCAAACCATTCAAATTCCTTGAAATCAGAAAATCTGTATCCCCATGCAACTCAATTCTCAAAATAATTTTGTAAACTGGACTGATGCGGATCCTTTAGACAAATTCTAAAGTTTTTCATATAACTTTGTCTATAGTTATAGGGAACAAAGAGAGAACGCATTGCCACACACAATTCTTCCCAAGTTCTTATTTGAGGATCTCCAAGTTGTCTCCGTCTAGCAGTGATAGATTGCCAGCATGCTTGAGCATTATCTCAAATTTTTGTAATAGCAAGATCAACCCTTTCATCATGTGACACTTTAGCACTGTTGAATGCATGAACAGCAGCTGTAGACTAATCTAAAAATTCCTCAGCATTTGGATTGCCATAAAATTCAGGAACATATACTTTAAATCTGGACTCCCATTTTCTATCATCATCTGGATTAGGAGGGGCAACATGTTGAGGCGGATTATGAGGAACATGAACTACTGGAAGCACTGTTGGAGCTAGAAGCATAGGAGCAGGATTTATATGAAATCTCATTAGTTGTGTCATCGTATCCTTGAAAGTATTCATTTTCTCTTGGTGTTGGCGTTCAACTTCAATATGGTGTTGTTTTGATGCTGCAAATTGATCAACTAACTGTTAGAGAGATTATTGAATCGATTCCATGTAAGAAGATAAATCATCTTATGACGATGGTTGCTGATGTTTACAAGGCATAATTCCAAAAATGTCAACTGATTTTCGTGAATTTCTCTAACTTTTCATGGGTTTTCGTGGAATTTTTACTATTTTCTACAATTTTCTGTAATTTCGTTTAAGGCTGGAATTTAATACCCTGTGAAACTGTCTGGAATTCTAAATTTGGCTGTGAAAGTTGAATTTCTTGCTGGAAATCAATTCCTGCTGAAAATAATAGTGAACCAAACCAAAGCTATATTGTTGCTGAACCAAACAAATATAATGTGCTGGGCTGAACCAAATAAATAAAACTGAACCAGACCAAACTTAAATAAAACCACAAATACCAATTATATCCCTTTCTTCCTCAGGATGCTTTCTCCAGATGTGAACTTTAACGAGAAAAGAAAAAGTGTAGTAGCCCCCTTTATCAAAACTTTTCTATGCCTTGGCTTATTTGATGAAGTTGTCTGCTGTATGATGGATAGAGGCAAGTGGTTAGAAACAACTCCAGCAAGAAAAGTGGACCAGTGGTGGATAGAGGCAATGACGATCTGAACGGAAGTGGAGTGGTGGTGAACTGGATAGCTGTGGTGGATGACTGCAAGTGGCAGCACCAAGCAGTAGAGCAAATTTTTTTTTCTTGATACAGATGGTAGATAGCAGCAGCAACAATCGATGGAAAATTTTTTTCTATGCTTGTACAACGGTAAGATGAGATGGGTGGGTGATAAAAGAGACCACAAGATTAGGTCATTAGGTTCTGATACCAGTTGATGTATGACAACTAGGAAAAAATCGACGAAGGGGGAGAACAATAGACGAAAGGGGAGAATTAATAAATGAAGTCTTAAAAATAAGGAAGAACAAGAATAACACCTTGTATTCTCAAGCAAAAATCAACCAAAACTGATTATTATTGATTAGAATCCAAAAAAAGCTAATAATACCCTAAAAATATAAAATTACATAAAAGTCCATAAAAATATAAGTAACTGGAAAATAAACTCAAAATACTGAAGATGCCCTGCATCAAATCCGCATAAGAATGGGGCTACCACTTGACTTTGGAATGAGGGGAAAGACAACATGTCACGAAAGTGGGGAAGGGCTGGTTCCAACAGGTAGGCCTCTTTTAGGGGGCTTGTAGAGAGGTGTGTAGTTGAATTGCACGTTTTAGTGGAGTTGGTTTTTTAAATTGAATGAGGATTTATGATTTCCTTTCACGCAATAGATGCTTTTGGCAATTCCTTGGCGTGAAGATTATCTGCTAGTGCATTCTAATATGCTTTGTTATTGTGTTTTTTGTGGATAAGGAAAAAAGCTTCATTTTGTGGCAAGGTAAACTATAGAGTCGGATGTTAATCACATAATCGAATGCCAGTTGAATTACTTAAGATGCATGTCCTCTCTCAGTTGACATATTGGATTGAGCTATGATTTGTTTAATTTTCTCCTTGTCATACTTTACATGTTAGTTGTGTGAAGTTGGGAACTCTAATTCTAAACTTTGAGAGTTCACATCAAAATTCATTTGATCAATTTGAAATGAGAAAAGCTATGAAGGTAATAGTGGTAGTTAATTTTTCAACTTTACCCTCATGATTTCATCTCTCGGGTATATATTTTCTGGATTATCAGATGATTTTGATGTTGTTTTTATTCTAACTATTTTTCTTTGTGCTTTAGACTCCTGGGAAAAATGACAAAGATGGAACTTCAGAAAGCATGGTAATGAACTTCTTTTATGAAAACTTATGGGTCTACTTTCATGGTCTTCTTTGTAATTTTTGTACGTCCAAACTATATAATTCATATTTTTTGATTTGGACCTCTCACTGTGATTTTGTTGAATGCTAATTGCATATCTTGCAGTTCAAGTTCAATATTATTTTTCAAAAAAATATGAGACTGGATAATTTAGGCAATTGTTCAATGTAATTTAGGCCATTGTTCGAATGGATTTCTGTCACTTGTTTTTTCTTGTATAAGTTATGGATTTGTTTTTCTTGTTTATAAATATATAATGAAAGTAGATGAGAAATTTGTTTCAAAATCATAAGCTCCCGTATCAGTGGCGAGTTGTTGGAAACAAAAATTCCCTGTGTGCAAGCCAATATCAAGAATGTCTGGCCCATCCATGTCAGCCTGCTACTCTTGGTTGGTAGTGCAATACTAAGAATTTACCACTCGCTACTTAGGCCCTAGGAGTCCTTCGTAATTATCGAGTTCATTAGGAGTCCTTTGTGTATAAAAGACTTTGGGGTTCAAGTTGTATATTTTGGGTTTCTTAGGACTTTGTCAACTAAGGTGATATTAGGCACCGGAAGATGTGTGGTTTTATGCAAATAATCTACAGAATATCTGCTAGAAGGTTGTACATATGTATCTATAAATTGGCAATACCGACAATTTGCTTAGGAGTATGATGATGAACAAGTGTCATTTTGATGAACTGTCAGTAGACAGCCTTACTTCATGCACTTGTGTCTGCTGGTTTAAAGCTAACCTCTTTGTCTTAATTTTTTTTGGTGTGCTCTCGATGCAACTGGATAGAGCCAAAAAATGTAGGAAAATAATAAAATAAGATGAAATAATTTGCTTCCATCAATCAAACTCCTTTATAAATGATCGGCAATGCCAAAAATCTTGTAGGACTTGTTAAAATATTATTTGCTTAATATCTATTGCAGTTGAATGTCTAATAACTCCCACAAGTTGGTTGACAAATTCCATTGAAATTAAAATTACAACCAAACTCCAAATACCATTTATTCATAAAAAACTCCTAATGACCTGGAGAATTACAAATGACTCTTTGGAACTAAATAGAGAATTCGAATTCTTTATTCATACTGCTTCGGAAAATAGTGAGAGGTAGAAGAGAGACCTAGAACCTCTGTTCTTGTGACCATGTTAGGAAGGAGGCGGTAGTTATATGTATCACACTGCCATGCACTACTATTTAAGGTGTTTGTTTTGTATAACAAAATAACAAGAAAAGATAATTTCCGTAATTGTTCGAGCATGTGCGGTGGAGACTATAGCACAGTTTGAAGGAACATGGTTATGAAGAAGAGGGAGGTCAAAGCAAACTTAGATGGAGGTGGTATGAAGTAATTTGCTGATATTATAATATGGTTTTTGATAGAACAGTTTGAGGGGATAGGATCCATGGCCTCTAGCACCAAATTTTAAGAACTGATGCATGATGATGGAGATGATGAACCTAAAGTATACTACAGTAGAAAGAAGTCTTTTATCTACTTTGATGCCTCATAGCTGGTTCATTTATGTGTCATACTTTTTTTTAACTATGATTGTTGCCTTTGGTTTCAGAAAGAAGAAATCAAGGCTTGTGAGGAGCGGGTTAAAAGGCTTCTTGAAAACATCCCTCCAAAAGGGAAGGAATTCCTTCGCAGCATTGAACACATTTTAGAGCGTGAGAAGAATTGGGTAAGCCTGCCTTGAACTTCTCCCCTGAATTTGTCAATGAGTTGGTTTCTTGTTACTTTTAAGTCCGTGATAACTTACTATGATGGTTAAGGTTTGGTGGAAACGTGATGGCTGTCCTGCATTTGAAAAGCAAGTGCCCGAGAGAAAGCTGGGGCAAGATAGAGCAAGGAAACGGTATGTATTCCTGTTCAATCCTTGTTTTCTACAGTTGTCTGTAACTCTTGGCATACATAACTGAAAATTCCAAGCAATTAGGATTTGTCTGTCTAATTGTTTTAGAGATAAAGAATCTTAGCGCCCATGGACTGGTATGAAAGATTAACTTTTCAAATTGCACACCTTTTTTTGCATCTACAGGTCTCATCGAAAATTAACTTTGTGGTTAGATATAGCTGTCCATCTTTCTTTGGGCCATATTATTAGTACATGTCTTGGAAGGAGGAAATAAAGTTGGATTCAATGGATAGCTATATATTTTAAGGATTTCAACATCACGGAATGTGGTCATTTAAGAAGCCTTAACAAAAATCTTGCTATGCAGTAATTCACTTGCACTATAGGAACCAATAAATCATGGGTGATTGATTAATTGTGGATTGCATCCTATAATCAAGTTCCTCTCTTCACCTAATATTTGAGCCTTGATAAAGTTATTTATGATTTGTTCCTTTCTATTGTCTCATTTGAATGCACCCTGAGAGAGTGAAGCTTGCAATAGTACCATGGCTATGGGGATAGTGTTATTTCAATATTTGTGCACACTTAGATTGCCACCCAATCATCACTTTTGTTGTGGTTTTGAGAATCATGTGTGATAATGGATCAAGCATCCAACACTCCAATATTCATCCAATCACTTTAATAATATTGAGAAATAAACTCGCATTTGAGAGATAAGTATTTATCCAATCATTCCAATTATATTGAACCCAAACTTAAACTAATCAATTTTTGAATCAGAAGCTTCAAGTAATTATGAATAGCATCTCGATAATATAGATCCTCATATTACTCTTCAATCAACAAGTCGGCTTTAGAGGAAACTCTGATATCCTCAAACAATGGGGTTGAAGATTCTTCAACCTCTTTTGTAACTACCAATTTTGCGATTCCCTCTTGTGGCTTGTCAATTTTTGTAATCATCCATTCTAAGTGTATCAACTTCAAGAGAAATAGGATGAGAATAATTTTCTAACACTTGAGATCCAACAACTTCATCCTAAAGATATGTAGTCGAAGTATCTACAATTGGATTCTCAATAATGGTGGTTTGAACATTGTTTGAAAGAAATGAATTCCCCCCCCCCCGCCCTTTATACATTATGTTCTCAAGAATGTCAA
>JAVDBV010085374.1:0-23175 GCA_032619315.1 Piper longum | reverse complement strand
TCACATTATTTCTTTTGGACAGACGTTGGCTTCCTCTTTGCTTTGGTATGTTTCTTCCTATCTTCTTCTTAGTTTGCATGCATACATATGTTAAAAATTATAATAAACTTGATAATCATGGAAACTAAAATCTGAAATCAACAAGAAAGAAGAGAATTAAACTAGAAATAGAACCAGAATTCATCCATGAATACAAATTGCTACCATGTAGCAATTCATGGTCGTTTGTGATCAATTACCGTAGCAATTCAGGGTTGTTGTTGATTTGTTACTACATCAACGGGTGTTGTTGGCCATGTCAGGGTTGCCTTGGGTGGCCAGACATGGGGATGCCCTGGGTGGTGCTGGTCAGCGTCATCACCTTGGGTGGTGCTGGTCAGTCACCATGAAGGGTGCAATCTGGATTCCCATTGAGTAGCTACGATAAAGCTTGGATGTTTGGGGTTCCAATTGGATTGGCGGAATAAATAAAAGTTGTAGTCTTGTTTTGGGTTGAAGAAGAAGACGACGGTGCTGGTTTTCGTGCCAAGATGAAGGTGTGGAGAAAAACAGAATGTCGGATAAGAAGAAGATGGCAAACTTGTAAATATGGGTTGACTCGATACGGGTCGAATTAAAAAAATAATACCAACTCGTATTGAAACCTTAAAAATAATTAATTTAATGGGATATGAGTTAAGTGGATAAAATAATAAGTTAATAAATTATTACACGAAATTACTATAATTAATAAAATTACTGTCATGATAAACGGTAAATAATTAATCGGCTTATTACAAAAGATTAAATTAAATCAGAGGGTTATAAGTGATAAATAAAATAAAGACTTCACCTTTACTATATTAAATTAATATTTTGTAAATAAAATGATTAGGGGTAATAAAATATAATCATATAGAAAATCACAAAATAACACAATGAAATAAGGAAGGGCAGAACTGTATTGAATTAAATAAATTATAAATAATTATATTAGTGATATCCTTAAATTAGGATAATAGAAAAATCAGTTAAATAATATACCAATAATAGTAATTAATTATTGGTTATAAATTAATAATTATTTTAGTGAGGATTATAATTGGGATAATTAATTTAAAATGTAAAGGACTTAAATGATTATATCACATGAATAATTAATTATATCACTAAAATTGTTGAAAATTAAATAATTAATGATGTTCAACATGACATAGTTTATATTGTCAAAAATTGATAGTTATATTAGTCATGTAGTTGCATGCATTTTCTACAAGAATAAAACTATACTCATGTATAATTTTATGTCCTCGTTCAGAATAGGATTGTTGATCGCAGTCATGGGATTTTGTACAAGCTACCAGGTCTGTATAATTACTGAAATGTTGTATATTCCCTTCTGGCGGCCCTGGTCGGCCTGAGCCCAGATTCAACCACCATGCACCTTGTGCAACCGAGGTCAAGGAATTGACTTAGTCCGACATGAGGCCGCACTTTTAAATTTACTTGTAAGACAAATATTGAGTCTCTAACATGAGGCAGCACTCGCGAAATAGGGAGTTTCTCTCACGAGGTAGCACACACGACACGAGGTAGCACCTGCCAAATAGGTAGTCTTTGTCGTGCGGCGACAATCCAGAACTTGAAAACCTGCCCCCATGCCGAAAGGGATGTCAGGCAGACTGCTCATAATGCACTTGTGATACCGAGAGGGTGAGCCAATGGCAAATATCAGTAACTACACAGGCCATAGGTCACGTAGTGTGTGTGCATATGCATAGGATTGTAGCGGGATGGGCGGCCTCCCTCCCTACATCATAAGAGCTCGGCATAGGCTCACTTTATTAAAAGACTTTTGAAATAAGAATAGGGAGTATATTTGACTTGTTTCTTTAATTATATAGCTTAGTGGTTTTATCATTAACGTGGAATTGCCTCTGCAGGTGTGCAGATTAGAGCATAGATTGAGAGCGGGGTTGGTGGATCTTTTACCAACCAAGGTTTGGAGAAAATGATAATGCATTAGATTTCCTTTTCATTTTATTTGAGTTATAAATGTGGCTATGGGAAATGGTCTAAGACTGTGGGATCATTATTATTGTCTTGTCTAAAACATAGTTTACTTTGAATGAGTTATACTTATGGCTTTAATAGAAATCATGTAACATAGAAGTAATGTCCGGTTCGGTTAGGGCCGATCGTTATAGGGCTGGTTTGGCTTAATTTTAAGTAACACCTTGCCAACTAGGCCCACACTATTTTGAAAAATGGCATGTCGTTACAAACATGCAACCCCACGATGCTTTACTCTTCCCCTAAAGAGCAGCAAGAACTAAGAGACCCCTATCACAATATATCCTCGCTATCACAACCCAAAGTGGCCTCCCTCGACGCACTTATTCACATGCAAACCCTCAGCCAGTAATTGCAAACGGGTTGTAGAACAACTAAAGTTTTGACCACTTGGAGTGTCAACCCTCCATGAAGACCAAATTTCCTGAATTGGCTGCAGCGTCTCTCACGGAGTTCCCTTGCATGACCAGGTTTTCTCCACCCCACAAGAGAAACATGAACTTTCAACCAGAACAAACTCTAGCATTCACTTTCTTTTCCCCAAGTCCGGTCTTCTCCTTATATAGGGAAGCCTCTCGTGTTATCCCCAAACTCCAGATAAACAAGTATCTCCTCCCTTATCTTTTATCCAAAAGATTGCCTCAAGATACTTTCACGTCATTATGTTTACAGCCACAATGCCAGATGGATTCATCCAAGTCTATCCATACCCAGAGCTAGTTGCAGATGGAAAAAATCTTTGCCAAGATCTTCTTCCATACTTATCCATGGATGTGATCTATTCCAGATCTTCTATCCATGTTTATCTTCGAACAAGTCCTTCGGAATATGTTATCCAAGTGTTCGCACCCTCCTGGTCGAACTCTTACCCACTTCTGTAGCAACGATCCTATTATCAGCGCACCGCTCCAAATACCGGAATTCCTACTCATGCTAGAATTCCTAGTATCGCTGGACCATGAGCGATAGTTCGCCACCATGCAACTATAACATGAGTAAGTGTTGGTCAGATGTTTCACTACTCAAATAACCCATTCCTATCTGTCTCGGACCCGGCATGCCTAGGAACAACAACCAAATCGTAGCACCCGGTACATCCATGGACTAAGGCTATAATAGCTCTCCCCCACCAATGAGATCCGATGTCCTCATCGATGGGTTAAGTCCTCCCCGGTACTTCCTGATCTTCCTCTAAAACTACCACAAGTCTCTTTCTTCCTCCCAGCTAGCTTCTCTCCTTGGCTCCCCTTTCCATTTGATAAGATACTCCGTCCCGGTGTTTGGAGCACCTTGCCTATCCCCCAAAATCTTCCCCACCTTTCTCTCATACTACTGCCGGATGGTAGGTGGAGCTCTTCTTGGACGAGCTCTCCTTGGATTGACCAAATCCTCATGGAATGGCTTGAGAAAACTAACATGGAACCTTGGATAGAGTTTATATCTCTCCGGAAGCTTCAACCTGAAAGCCACGCACCCGATCACTCTCTCTACCTCGAAAGGACCATCATACCGCTACACGAAACTCCGATGCGCTTCCGTATGCCTAATTTTCTCTCAAATGTGTGGCGTGAGCTTCAGCATTACCTTGTCCCCTACGCTGAATGATACCTGACTTCTTCTCAAGTCTCAAGTCGGAATACTTCTTCACTCGGGGTGTTGCCTTAGCTAATGAATCCACCGCATCCTCATGCAGCTCCTGCCTATCACTGGCAAACCTGTATGTAGCTGGACACTTCGCTCCATGCCCTTGCAGAGCTACTCCAGTGGTGTAAGAGGCTGGTAGCCTGTTGCAACGTCGAAAGGACTCAGACCCATTGCCAAAGAATGATGCAGCTGGTAACAAAACTGCACCGCGTCAAGAAGCTCCAACCAGTTCCCCTGATTGGCTGAGATGAAATGCCTCCAATACTCCTTGAGTAGAGCATTCGTTCTTTTATTTTGCCTGTCAGACTAAGGGTGATTGGCTGTAGAAAATTTTAGCTTACTCCCCAATAATCCAAACAGACAAGTCCAGATTCTGCTTGTGAATTTGGCGTCTCGGTCACTCACAATATGTGCCGGTACTCCAAAGTACTTGACCACATTCCTAAAGAACAATTCAGCAGCTTTCTTGGCTGAGCATGCATGTTGAGCTGCCATAGCTACAGCATATTTGGAAAATTGATCAACTACAACCATCACTGATGACATTCCTTTGACTTTGGGAAACCTGAACACAAAGTCCATAGTCTCGTAGGTGTTGGTAGAGGCTGTAGCAAGCCTGCCTCTAGTCATTTCTCCACCTTGTCTTGCTGGCCCTCCAAACAAGGCCTAACGAAAGCTTCACTATCGGCCTTTATCCCTAGCCAATAATACGCCCTGGCCATTAGAGCGTGCATACTGTCTCTCCCAAGATGTTCTACCCACTGGGTGTCGTGGGACTCCCCCTCGAGCTTTCATCGCAATCTACCTGTAGGAAGGTATTGCTGACACGTACCTGCATAGACCACTCCATCATCTAACCAACACACTCGAACCATCCCTCTGAATTTGTCAGCCCATTTCTTGTCTTCTGAATCTGTCTTCACTAACTCCCGAACCTGCCCCAGCAGCATTGCCACCTTGCTTGTATGGGTAATGACCTCCTCTCGGTCTTGAAGAGGATGTTAGCTACCTTGTCCCCGCTGACAATGAACTGTGATCCTGACATGTAACCTCTCGGTTGATTGATCTTTGGTAAGCTCAACATTGGATCCGATGATCCAGCAGCTTTCCTTATATCAAAAGCTACTCGGCATGGACCCATCCACTCCCATGACTGTCCCTTCGTCAACAGATCAGTCATTGATGACTCCCCATGGCTATCCCCATGTGTGAGCTTCTTACTAGACTCCCAAAAGAAGCTTCTCCATGTCACCTTTGTCGGTTTTGTCCACTCGGCAATGATCTGGACATTGGATTCCTCTCACACCTGGCCATATTCGTCCCCTTGGAAGCTATCCTTCCATAGGCCGAACTCACACTCCAACTGATGTCTCCTGAATTGATTCACAACCTGCCTTGTCTGACCCTGGCGGTCCTCTGTGGACTCGTTTGGCATCTCCTCCAGCTCTCTCCGGACGTGCCAACACCTTGAGTTCAGGTCCCTCTTGGCGAAGCCCCTTGCTCGACCAAGTCTATTATGCAAATTGGCAATAACAAGAGCAGGGTACTTGTTCACGAAGATCACCTCATTAGATCCCTCCTAGATTAGAATAGGCACTTCATGTGGTGCATTTGATGGTTAAACCTTCCCCAAATCCAGCAGCTCTCCAGGCGGGACTTTCAATTCCGTGAATTTCTCCTGTGGCATCCACTCTGATGCCTCTATTGGTGCTCTCTCCCTTGGCACCACCTCGATCTGGTGTTTAATTGAACCCTCAGGAGGTAACAAGTCTCCCCACTCATTTGGTATTACACCAGAGTGCTCCTCCAGCAATCCTACATCCGGCACCACCACCACGTGGTCCAGTGGGATCACCACCCTCGCAGTAAGATCCATCAAGTCTCCCCGCTTTTGCCTCCTAGCTAACTGCAATGCTGCCAACTGCTCTCCCTGGACAACACCATCCTTGACCTCGGAAGGTCTTCCTTGACAATGAACAAAACTTGCACCAGCCTTGTCCATGATGAATATCCCTCCGAGTTGTGGGAGCACTCCCACCCTAGTAGTCCCCATGAAAGCATTGCTGAGGATCAGACCAAAGTCATCCATCTCGATGACCATGAGATCCACTCAGCCCTCATACTCCCCCAAGCGCAGTCTGACGTTCCTAGCGATGCCGTCCACTTGCCTTGCCTGAGAATTCACTGCCTTAATCTTGTTCGTGTTGATCCTAGTCTTCAGCCTTAGCTCCGTAGCCATCCCCTTGGAGACAAAACTGTGCATTGCACCAGTGTCAATCAAGGCTAAAACCACCCTCCCGTTCACTACACATGGAACATACATCAACTCGGCTCCCCCCGAAGGCACTTGCCCAGCTTTCAACGCCCTGAGTATCTGAAGGGTAGATGCTCGAGCAGAATGCTCCCCATCCTCCTGGTCCCCATTTGCCTCAGCCACCAAGGCTATCAGCTTGCCCCTGGTCGAGCAATCCCTACCCAAATGCTGACCATTACACAGAATACACCCGGACTTCTTTGCATCAGCCACCTTCCTATCCTAATCCCCTGCCCTGAAGTTCCCCCACTTCTTCTTTGGTCTCTTGGACGGCTTCCCCTTGCCATCCCGCTGGCTGCCCTGACCACTCTGGGATTTCTTGCCCTTTACATCATCTGTATTGTTGACTGCCAGCTTGAGATTCAGCAAAGCGTCTGCTGCCACCAAAGCCACATGTAAATCCTGTATTTTCTGCCCTTAAGTTCCATGTTTGCAAACTGTTCATAAAATTAAATAACTTATCATACTCAAACATATTTTTGATGTCGAGGAGAAAAGAGCTGAATTCTTTGATGTATTCCTTCGCTATTCCTGTTTGTCTCAACCGTTGCAATCAAGACCTCGCCTCCTATGTAGTGTTGGTTGGCAAGAATTGCTCCCAAAGCTCCCTTTTTAGGAACTCCCAAGTCTCAATCCGGGGTCGACCGACAGCATCATCCTCTTCGGTGCAACAGCAATACCATAACTTGGCATTCTCGGTCATAAACATACTGGCCATCGAAACCTGGCCATCTTCGGGAACTTTTGCAGCAGTGAAGTATTTCTGCATCTCCCAGATGAAATTCTCTAGATCATTGGCCGATCTAGAACCCTCGAATTTCTTTGGCTCTCACACCTTGAGCCTTCCTGAGACGGCTTCTTCTGCTTCACGATCAGCAATACCCTGTTGAGGCTGCATCACCCACACTTGCTTCAGCAAAGCAATATCATTATGCATTGCCTCCACCACAGCCCGGAGACCACCCATCTCTGTCGTATCACCTTGTGCATGACTGGACTTGGCCCATGTGGTAAAATGAGTATTCAAGTCCCATAACCCTTCTGTCAAGGACTGCAGTTTCTCAAAGACGGCTGGCCCATCTCCATCACTTGTAGGCCCTCCTACCAGCACCTCCAATCATGCGTCCATCTGATTGGTTCAACAGTTGTACGTGGAGTGCCTTCCTCTGAAACCAATGTGCACTGCTTACAAGTCCTGCTTCGTCTCAACCTTACTCTAATACCTCTATGATGGGCATCGGAAAGGAGCAAAATTTTTTGCCCCAAACACACACTGCACGGCGTGTTCTGCTCCTCGAAACACCAACCTTCTACAAGTACACAACAGACTACTGCCCCAATCAGCGGTACAAAGCGACCCCTTGAACCGGTGACTTACTGCACTAGATAGTGGCACACACATACCGCTCAAAACAGAGGCACGAGGCTCCTGCTCGTTCCTGCAAACGCTAGCACACGCTGATCAAGGTACCGGCACTCAACTGCCTAGTGCCACGCCTATCGCTGATCAGCTACCAGAAACTAGAATTATGACCAATCAACACACCAGGGACCTCAATTTGCCAAGTATGTAGTATGCAGCGACCCAATGATCATTCACCCAAATCACGACCCAAATACCCATCACCCCCATCCTTGGTATTCCAACTAAGTCCCGGAATCACAAGACTAGTGGCTGGTACCAAATCAGATGCCAACACCACCAATTATGGGACCCCTGTTCCATCCCTGATTCAATATATGAAAACAAGGACAAAAGTAATCAATCTACCTTGATCGCTTGACACCGTGGACATGCAACCCCACGATGCTTTACTCTTCCCCTGAAGAGTAGCGAGAACTAAGAGACCCCTCTCACAATATATCCTCGCTATCACAACCCTAAGTGGCCGCCCTCGACACTCTTGTTTACATGCAAAAACCCTCAGCCAGTAATTGCAAACGGGTTGTAAAAGAACTAAAGTCGTGCCTCAATCCTAAAGGCGAACTTCGACCACCTGGTGCGTCGACCCTCTGTGAAGACCCAATTCCCTGAATTGGCTGCAGCGTCTCTCACGGTGTTAGCCAAGCGTTCGCACCTCGCACCCTCCTGGTTGAACCCTGACCCACTTCTGTAGCTATGATCCTCATATCAGCGTCCCTGCAGCATACCGCTCCAAATACCGGAATTCCTACTCCTGCTAGAATTCCTAGTACCACTAGACCATGCACCATAGTTCGACACCCTGCAACTATAACACAAGTAAGTGTCGATCAGCTATTTCACCACTCGAATAGCCCCTTTCTATCCATCTCGGACCCGGCGTGCCTAGGAATAACTGCCAAACCGTAGCACCCGGTACATTCATGGATTAAGGTTGTAATAGCTTTCCTCCACCAATGAGATCTGATGTCCATATCAGAGAGTTAAGTCCTCCCCGGCACTTCCTGATCTTCTTCTCAAACTGCCACAAGTCTCTTTCTTGCTCCCAGCTAGCTTCACTCCTCAGCTCCCCTTTCCATTTGATAAGATACTCCATCCCGGTGTTTGGAGCACCTTGCCTATGCCCCGAAATCTTCCTCGCCTTTCTACCATACTATTGCCGGATGGTAGGTGGAGCTATCCTTGGATTGACCAAATCCTCATGGAATGGCTTGAGAAAACTAACATGGAACCTTGGATAGAGTTTATATCTCTCCGGAAGCTTCAACCTGAAAGCCACGCTCCCGATCACTCTCTCCACCTCGAAAGGACCATCATACTGCTCCACGAAACCCCGATGCACTTTGGTATGCCTAATTTTCTCCCAAATCTGTGGCGTGAGCTTCAGCATTACCTTCTCCCCTACGCTGAATGATACCTGACTTCTTCTCAAGTCTCAAGTCGGAATACTTCTTCACTCGAGGTGTTGCCTTGGCTAATGAATCCACCGCATCCTCATACAGCTCCTGCCTATCACTGGCAAACCTGTATGTAGCTGGACACTTCGCTCCATGCCCTTGCAGAGCTACTCCAGTGGTGTAAGAGGCTGGTAGCCTGTTGCAACGTCGAAAGGACTCAGACCCATTGCCAAAGAACGATGCAGCTATTAACAAAACTGCACCGCGTCAAGAAGCTCCAACCAGTTCCCCTGATTGGCTGAGACGAAATGCCTCCAATACTCCTTGAGTAGAGCATTCGTTCTTTTATTTTGCCTATCAGATTATGGGTGATTGGCTGTAGAAAATTTTAGCTTACTCCCCAATAATCCAAACAGACAAGTCTAGATTCTTCTTGTGGATTTGGCATCTCGGTCACTCACAATATGCGCCGGTACTCCAAAGTACTTGACCACGTTCTTAAAGAACAGTTTAGCAGCTTTTTCAACTGAGCATGCATGTTGAGCTGCTGCAACTACAATGTATTTGGAAAACATCAACTACAACCATAACTGATGATATTCCCCTCACTTTGGGGAAACCCGGACACAAAGTCCATAGAAGCCGAACTCCACGGTCTCGTAGGTGTTGGTAGAGGCTGTAGCAAGCCTTCCTCTAGTCGTCTCTCCACCTTGTCTTGTTGGCCCTCCAAACAAGACCTGAAGAAAGCTTCACTATCGGCTTTATCCCTAGCCAATAATATGCCTTTGGATGTAGAGATGCATGCAGCAAATCTACGACAATAGCGTGTTTGGTCCTGCTAGAGGGGTCCGCAAAATACCAAAAAAAAAAAAACATTTGATCTTTCTAACAGGAGCAAAGACCAAATCTAAGTATACCCAAGATGTGATTTTATGCATGAAAATATTAAGATAAATATTCAATATACAAGATATATATTCAACAAGGAAGGAAAAGAAATAAAAGAACTTACATAAAAAAAAAAGAAGATGGTCTCCCAAGGAGGAAAATAGTGAAGACAAAAGAAAGCTGAAGGGATTGGAAAGAGGGAGGAGAGGGACGATACAAAGAACGGAAAACCAATAATAAAACCATCAGGCAAATTACCCTAGTTTTACAAGATTGGTTTAAAGATTCACCGGTTTTTAAAATATAATAGATTAAATTTATATTTGTCACTTTAAAGTAATGTCCATATTTACATTAAGAGGATGTAGAAAAGTTGTCCCGATTTGGTAATATTTAAAAATTTAAACTCGTTTTTAGAAATTTCCGTAAAATCCTGAAAAATTATTCTTACATCTTCTGGCGATATTTCAAATAATTATTAGAATGCTACTTAAGGGATGCACGTTGGGACACACAAAGGAAGGAGGAGTATTATTTTCTCATTTCCCCTGTTTTTTCTATTTCAAACTCCTTTTATCATGTGAGCATCACTATGTGCATCCTTATATAACGTTCTTAATAATTACTACGATATCTCCACTAGAATCTCCTCGTATTGGGTGGGAGGTAGTTTTGTGGGTTATAAGTTGTTGGGTTTAGAAGCAAGGATGTTATTCATTTAATTTTTTTAAGCAATTGAGTGGTAATTTAATATATATATATATATATATATATATATATATATAACTGATCAGTATACTATAGCAGTTGTACGAAGCTTAAAAAATTATTAGTTTAGTTTTTGCCTCTTTTTTTGGTAGATGTTCCCTGGATAATAACAGGGTCCCACTAAAAATATATCAATCCACTAATTTCTTCCGGTGCAAAAATTAACATTACTAATCAACAGAAAGTTTTAGAGATATTTAAATGATTATTATGGAGATGGGACACATGAGTTTGTGTTGTTCCCGACTTGATGCGTAAGTTTTAATATATAAAATGATTTGGAGATGGATCAAATTCCTGTAACTAAATGATTAGAAGATTGATCTTTTCAGATTAAGAGAAGCAACTGAAATGAAATTATTTATAGCAGCTTTGCCTGCATTCGCTGGTTTATTTTCCAACAAGCAAACAGACTAGTACTGTTACACAACACAGTAGCGGTGACTACCGCATAACACAACCCACAAGACATTGCAGCGATGATGATAACTGATACCAAGGCATGGCTAGATCATTCTTCTTCCCACCTAAATAACATTACACAACTTGTTCAATGCCTGCTTCCTGATCAGGGGCCATCCAAAGGAGATGACCCATGGGGAAGGGGTGGCATATGGTCCCCTTTCCCTGCTTCACATTGAGCGTCTCGAAGGCAAAGAAGTTTGGCTCCCAGTGGGAAGTGTCATGATGGCACACGACCAGTGCATCCCCGACGACGCCGTCGTCCCTCACCAGCGACGCCTCGTACACAACTGTAGCCGCTATCTTGTGGCATAAGTGCACCGCATAGGGATACGATTGCCGGTGGCAAGACATGTAGTTCTTACCTTTGAGCTCCACCCGTTGCACCCTGTATGTCCTGCTTTCTGTAGAGTCGGCCTCCATCTTGGTCGACAACGCTTTAGCTCCTTCGCCCAACGTCTCCACCGCCATCTCTTCCATGGCCTCGAGTGAAGTGGTGCACGCCTTCCTCTCGCCTTTCAGTGCCGGCCGCTCGCAGATATCGAGGGTGTCCTTGATGACGATGGCGTCGGCGGAGTTGGGGTCGATGGAGAAATCGGAGAGGATCTCGTCGAAGTGATCGGAAGAGAATGGGATTGAGTCGGCAATACGGCGGGGAAGGTAAGCGCATTCCGGCAAAGAACCGGTTGAAGCAAGCATGACCTTCAATGGGTTGCCAGAGAAGAGATCTTCAAGAAAAAGGTGAGGTTTCTCTTCGAGATCTGGAGTGATCGTGCGTAGTTGAAGATATCTGTTCATTTCGTAGGCCGCAATTGGAACTTAATATATAACATTTTTTACTAGTATTGTTTCGTTCTGAAATTAGCTGTACCACAAATAATTAAAAAGCTATTAAAAAATAGTTTTTTACTGATTCGGAATCAGACATGCAAACTCACCTAGGATGGTAGGGTCGTGGTATATAACGTCTTTCCTTGGACACTCCATGTTATTCAGAACTGTTCAAATTACAAAAACAACATGAGTTTTGAGGATGATACCAATTAACCAGCAAAAATATTGTATTTTAAGGGGGGTAAGGACCAGGCTTTAAGAGCTCCCTGAATGAGCTGGGAATGCCACTGCTATACATCTGAGATCCCAACCTTCCATGGCTCGTCGTTGATGCAATTGCCTAGTTAATCAATTTCCATGTAACAAAATCTCCATGTTAGTGTATCATTAATGTAGGGGGGTCTGGATCACAATTCACAGGCACGTATGTGCCTGGTAATTATGCGGCTCGTACCACCTTAAATTGACAAGTGACAATTAACACAATTCTCTTGAGGAACTAAATTGTATCACGACAGTTGTGAACCAAAATTTATTCAAACCAACACCTAACTTACATTGAGTGCAGTTCCCACTTTGTGAACAAAGAAAGTATAAGACTCGTAATTACCATGCACATGTTCGTAACTCAATCTAGTGACACTTACTAGGAGCTAAATCCTTCGAAAAGATAAAAATCAGTAACTATGTAAAAGAAATTATAAAAAAAACTTTTGTGACAATTTCATCCGTGATAAAATTTGTAACAAAATTTATGGATACAAATGCCCTGTTATCTATTTTTCGTAGTGAGTTATTTCCAAACATAGACAAAATCAATGTTATATAATTTTACAAACAAAATAGTACCGCCAGGAGGAGGAAGGAGAAGACAAGAGAGCGAGCCATGAGATCACTAGCTTGGTTGTAGAGAAGAAATTTAGGTTTGGATGGAGAGGAGCATACGTTGAGGGGGCTTATATAGAAGTTTAATAAGAAAAACTAGTATTTTAATTTTTGCTTGGTGCCTCTATGCTGTGGAGTAAGGGGAGCCACCTTTTGTTTTCTCGTTCTATTTTTTGTGGACACTCCCCATGGACGCACATGGGACATACGTTGAGGGGGCTTATAAAGAAATTTAATAAGAAAAACTGGCATTTTCATTTTGAACCACAATTAACTCTTCCAGGAAGCGACGCCGGTGGAGAGGAGACACGGCATCTCCACTAGTCGCTCCAGGGAGGAACTAAAATTTTTTCTTTAATATTTGGACGGTGCCTCTGTGCAGGAGGAGCTTGTAAGGGGAGCCGCATTTTGTTTTCTATTTTTACTTTTTGTGGATAAAAATTGAGTACACTCCCCATGGGTCGCTTTCCGAAGCGCGTGAATGAAATGTTGTAAACTTTTTGGTCATTTCAAATGAAATAATTGAACGGTGCAGACAACAAGTCTGGCCATGTAGGTCCCCATCGATGACATCTACGTGTGTATCGGTGAGGACGCCCACGTAATATGTTAGCAACCTTATCCTCTTATATTTATTTTATTTTATATGTCGGAATATCCATTTCTAAGAGAAAAAATTAATATTCTTTGAAAAAAATAGGTGAAAAAATAATTTGATCCTCCACACAGTGGGATCCAATGTTTAATTTCCCCAATATTTATCCACTCCGGTAATGATAATAAAGTAATAAGTAAAAACATGTGCACAATCAATACATTATGAAAACCTAATCTAACATAAAAAGTTCATCATTAATTTAAGGCTCATGCCAACAATAAAATCATCCATCAAAATATTTTGATACATATAAGTGCATAACAAAGCCCCGCCACCACTACCAAGCCTCCCGATCCAACGCCAAAGAACATCATTTATTAATAAATTGAAAAATTATAAGTAATTAAATAAATTTTATTATGGATCTAAAATAAATATTAATAAAATAATACTGACAAATAAATATTCAGGCATCGGTTGTAGGAAGCATGACCTTCAATGGGTTGCCAGAGAAGAGATCTTCCTCCAAGAAAAAGCTGAGACTGATCTTGGATATCTGGAGTTCTATGGGAATGGCCGCATTTGATGGCTTGTAGGCGTAGTAAACTGTTCATTTCGTAGGCCACAATTGAACTTAATATATATAACATTTTTTAATTGTATTGTTTCGTCCAGAAATTAGTTCTACCACAAATGATTAAACATCTACTAAAAAATATTTTTTCAGTCATGCAAACTCACATGGGAAGGTAAGGTCGTGGTATATAACGTTTTTCCTAGGACACTCCATGTTATTCAGAACTGTACAAATTCCAAAAACAAGATGAGTTTTGAGTATGATACCAACTAACCAACAAAATTATTGTATTTAAGGGGGGTAAGGACCAGGCTTTAAGAGCTCCCTGAATGAGCTGGGAATGCCACTGCTATACATCTGAGATCCCAACCTTCCATGGCTCGTCGTTGATGCAATTGCCTAGTTAATCACTTTCGATGAAACAAAATCTCCATGTTAGTGTATCATTAATTTAGTGGAGACTGGATCACAATTCACAGGCACGTATGTGCCTGGTAATTATCCGGCTCGTACCACCTTAAATTGACAAGTGGCAATTAACCCAATTCTCTCGAGGAACTAAATTATATCACAACAGTTGTGAACCAAAATTTATTCGAACCAACACTTAAGTTGCATTGAGCGCAGTTCCCACTCTGTGAACAAAGAAAGCATAAGACTGGTAGTTACCATGCACATGTTCAACTCAATCTAGTGACACTAGAAGCTAAATCCTTCGAAGAGATAAAATCAGTCACTATGTAAAAGAAATTAAAAAAAAAACTTTTGTGACAAAATTATCCGTGATAAAATTTGTAACAAAATTTATGGATATAAATGCCCTGTTATTTATTCGTGTATTGAGATATTTTCAAACATAGACAAAATCAATGTTAGATAGTTTTACAAACAAAATAGTACCGCGAGGAGGAGGAAGGAGAAGACAAGACAGCGAGCCATGAGATCACTTGCTTGGGTTTAGAGAAGTGATTTAGGTTTGGATGGAGAGGAGCATACGTTGAGGGGGCTTATATAAAAGTTTAATAAGAAAAACTAGTATTTTAATTTTTGTTACAAATTTTAGTTTGCAAGAGAGAAAAACTAGTTCAAATAGAGAAATATATACTGATTTCATATTGCCTTGTTATTATTTTAGTTTGAAGAAAATAATATAAATAAGCCTGAGTAAACCCCAAGATGACTCCACGCTATTCAGCTGAAACGCAGTTTAAAGTCTGAGTTTTCAACTATGCACCCGGTAATAGGGCTCCAAGTTGCCAGCCGGTTTACAATCGTATTGGTTATTTGATCATTCAGAAAAAATGTAAAAAAAAAGCTATAAATTTGAGCGAAACATTTTATTTTTGAAACGAAGGTGAGGGAAGTCTCACGTCATTTTCATTTTACCATGTGCGGTTCTATGGAAGATATTGAAGAAAGATGTCTTCGAAGTAGAACTATAGATGTTTTTAATTTTACAATAGGTTTAATGTATGCACAGTTCAAGTGATAACAAAGTTATAATTGGCAAGCAATAATTCGAACAAAATATAACAAGTACTGCCAAAAGCAGAACACGAAGGAGCAATCTATGAGATTAAATATTATATATATATATATATGTATGTATATATATATAAGAATTTATCAGTAAATGATAAAATTATGATATATTTACTATCCAATGGTGGTTTATTAAGATTTCACGATTCAGTGATACTTCTTATAAGTTATGAAATAGCCTTAGATTGGATTTGGCTGGAGAAATTGTTATTAAATAAACTAAAGCTGGGTTAGGAGTGGGTTATAATAGATTTTTTTTAGAGAGGGGAAGGTTGGGCCGAACAATAACTTTTACGGGCTTATTAATTAACACTTGCTTATTAATTAACACTTACTTAATTAAATATTTTTAATAAATAGGAAAAAAAATTTAAAATAATTTTAAATTGTGAATTATTATTTGAATTAAAATGAGTTATTTGAAAATACTTATTTAATTAAGAATTTTCATTTATTTAATTATTTATTGTTAGAAAAAATTCGATTATAGTTTCAGCCAAATTAATAATCTTAAAAAATTAATAAAATTTATTCAAATATAAAAATTTATTTAAATTTAAATTTTTACTTATTATTAATCACTTATTAAAATTATTTGTAACACCCCAATTCGGCCTGAAGATAGACCAAATCATAATATTATAAATTAGAAAACTATTCATTAAACTAGTGTGTACAAACTTTAAAGAAATGAATCTTAGCCTTCAAAAAGGCTTAAGATGGACGTGGACACCTTATGGATTTCATACAATGTATGCTAAAACTAAATAAAAATGATCTTAATTTTAGGCTCCTAAATGAGCACTTTAAGCTACAAAAAATTCAACACCTCATCTACACCTAAAAGAGTGAGATTTTCATATGTAATATTTGCTCGAGGCTACACAAAGGTTAACACCCCTAATACAGCTTAGAGGTTGAGTTTCAAAAGATGCGGATGTAAGATCCAGCTCATACATTTAGTTTCAGTGATTGGCTTAGCTAACTACTTCATACACTTAGTTTCAGTGATTGGGTTAGGTAATTTTATTATTGGATATTTATGATTTGTGGTAAACTAAATATTAGTTGTGGTTACCTCTTCCGCATACCCCACAATGGTACTTGTATAATAAATTTCTGAAGTTTTGGTTTCGAAAACCATTAAGGGATCTTAGCCTTGAAGTTTTATTTAACTTACAAAAATCTTGGTTAAATGGCTCGGGATAGGAACGATTCGAGAAAATTCCGTCAATGTCATCCAATGTCAAAAACATGATTAAACCTACACGAAAGGAGCTAAGTAGAGATGAAGCAACGGCAGTCCAATGAACCAAGATGAGTGGAGCTCCATATCATACATCAGAGAGCTTACCCAATGTATATCCAAGCATACTGATCTTATAAAAGTCATAACTATTAATTTACAAATGCAAATAACATGATTATAACGCCTATCTACTCCTTACAAGTTCTAGATGTAAAAAATGTAAGCACAAACATAACACCACAAACAGAGCACACAAACACATGAGAGAGGTAAAAAGATTAGATGTTTATCTCAAGGGGGACAAAAGGGAGGTCTCTTGGGCTTCTTACCCCAAGACCTACAACCCTAGAAGCTAGGCTTGGCTTGGAGGATCCTAGGAGAGCTTGGGAAGAGCTGGGAAGGAAGAGGGAAGGAAGGCAAGGGAGGAAAGGAAGATCGGAGCAATAAGTGCCAAAGGGTGAAAGGTTTGGAAATGAGGCTCTACTTATAGGCAGAAAACAGCTCCAGAACAAGGGCACTGGGTGGTGCCTTTGCACTAGCATCTGCCAGGCCGGACCACGGAAAAGGATTGGCCAAGTTCACACGCACTGTATGCTAAGGAGGTACACATGCCAAAGGGTGCCACACAAGCAATCAATCATAAAATAGCATACAACCAAGAGAACAATGGGGAGTGTACAAATACCTCTAGCGGTTGTCCTCCACAGGCAAGAGTCTTAGAAAGCGTCACCGCATCTCGTTCTCACACTCCCACATGGCCTCCTCTACTTCATGCTATGATCACAACACCTTCACTAGAGGAACTTTTTTCCTATGGAGAATCTTCACAGATTGGTCGAAAATCAGCGTAGCCTTCTCCTACAAGGATAAATCTGGTCCGACGTCAAGCTCCTCGTGTTGTAGCCTATGTGATCTATCTAGCATGTACTTCTTCATCATGGAGACATTAAACACTAGATGTAAGACTGAGAGATTGGGTGGAAGTGAAAGCTCATAAGCTACCTCGCCGACTCGCCTTAACACCTCGAAAGGAGCAATATACCTCGGACTTAGCTCGCCCTACCTCTAGAATTGCACTCCTCCCTTGGTAGGGAAGACTTTCAAGAAGGGATGCTTGTTGGGGGAGCGAAGCTGATGTTCCTCTACCATTGGTTTGGATATGCCCTCTGCCTATCCTGCACTATTGATAGCCTTTTCCATATCTACTCAACCATCTCCTGGGAATCCTGAAGCAACTCGAGGCCTACTATCAATGGCTCACCACCCTCTAGCCAACATGTTGGCCATTTGCACAGCCTACCTGACAATGCCACAAAATGTGCCATGTTGATACTAACATGATAACGGTTGTCGTATGCAAACTCCACCAATGGTAGGTGCTTCTCCCAAGATCCATCGAAGTCCATCATGCATGACCAAAGTAAGTCCTTCAGGAACTGAATCATTCTCTCAGAGTGGTCGTTGGTCTGTAGGTGATATGCAACACTGAACTTGGCCTCTGTACCAAGTTCTCTCTGGAAAGATCTTCAGAAGGAAGAGGTAAATTTAGAGTCCCTAGCTGATATGATATATTGGGAAACTCTGTGGAGTCTGACAATCTCGTCTTTATCGAACCTGGCCAAAGTTGATACAAGATCAGTCATACGAATCTGAATAAAGTGCATCAATTTCATCAACCTATCAACTATAACCCATACGACATCCATCTGGCATTGGGAAGGGGGTAGATGTGTCATGAAATCACATGTAACACAATTCCACTTCTATTCTGGTGGTGGCAACAACTGCAACAAACCTTTTGACTGCTGGTGCTCGATCAGAAGAGATTGCAACACAATGTTGAGGACATTATTCTTCAGCCCTTGTGACCAATAAGACCTGCACAAGTCGTGATACGTCTTCATTGAGCCTAGATGCATCATGAACCTCGAGTTATGAGCCTCATCAAGGATGTCCGCATGCAAACCTGGATGTTCAGGCAAATTTGGGTTACACAACTGTTCTCTCATCTTGTACAATTGATCTGCATCTCTTACCAGCCCAGAATAAGTCCCCTTTATAAGCCACTGCTCGGATAGCTGATTACATGACATCTGCTACCGCAATTACCTTACCTGGATGGTAGGCAATATGTACCCATCTCCTCTATCAGTTGTTCAAATCCTTTTGCTTGAAGAGCTGGATGGACACTCCATAGAGATAGTGTCTCTATATGTGCAGAGCAAACATGACTGCTACAAGTTCCAAGTCATGTGTCAAATAGGTCTACTAATAAACTTTAAGTTGTAGGGACGTACATGCAATCACTCTACCCCTCTTCATCAGCAAACAACCAAGTCCAATGCCTAATCCATCACTGTACAACACGAAATCATCATGGTCTTCTAGTAGACTCAACACTGGAATTGTAGTGAATCTCTTCTTCAGAGTTCAAAAGTTTGCTCATAAGCATCTGTGTGCTCCTTTTTCCTAGTCAGCCGTGTGAGAGGGGTTCCCAAGGAAGGAAACCCTTTTATAAACCTCCTATAGTATCCAGTCAATCCTAGAAAACTGCGGATCTCCATGGCTGTGGTAGGCCACTCCTATCTTAAGACTGCAACAACCTTTGCTGAATCCACCACAATTCCAGTCATTGATACAACATGCCCAAAGAATACAACCTCGGACAACCAAAACTCACACTTGGACAGCTTTATGTACAAGTGGTGCTCCCATAGCTTCTTCAAAGCAATCATCAAGTGCGCCATATGCTCCTCTCTAGACTTCAAGTAGATTAGGATATCATCCACAAACATGATCATAAGCTGGTCCAGGTACAACTAAAACATCCAGTTCATGAGATCTATGAACTCTGTCGGTGCGTTAGTTAGCCTGAAAGAAATGAGTAAGAACTTATGGTGTATGTACTGAGTCCTAAAGGTTGTTTTTAGTAAATCCTCCTCTCGAATCCTCAACAGATGGTAGGCGAATCGAATATCAATTTTATAAAATACAATAACTCGTCCAAGTTGATCAAACAAATCGTCTATCCATATGAGGGGATAATAGTTCTTCGTTGTGACGTGGTTGAGCATTTTGTAGTCAGTGCACAACCTCATGCTCTTGTCCTTATTCCTCAGGAAGAGGACTGAAGCTCCCCAAGGGGAGATGCTCGATATAATGAAGTCTTGCTCCAAGAGCTCTTGCCTCCATGAGCTCATATGGTGCCATCTGATATGGTGCCCTAGAAATAGGTGTGGTGTTGGAAACTAAATCAATGGCAAACTATACCTCTCTAGCTGGGGGTAATCTAACCACAGAAATCTGAGCCAACTCTTGAGCTAACAGTTCGGCTATGTCTATAACTGTCGCAAGGAAGACCATAACCTCTCAGCACGTAGATATGAGATCAAAGAACAACCTCTATCTCAGTCTTTACTGTCGAATGCAATCCCCAGATTCTGCTTAAATCTGAGTTGAACCTTCTTCTTTCTGTAGTCCATCAAAGCTCGGTGTCGCATCATCCAGACCATGTCGAATATGGAGTCAAACTCCCTCATCAACAATACTATAAAATCAGTCAAAAAGGTGCGCTGCTGGATGACCACATCGACACCCCTCACACACACTCTGGTGGTGAAAATGACTTCGACAAGAATCAAAACAACCAAATCATAGCCTAAATCATCTACGGACACACCAATCCTATTGATGAATATCTTGGGAATGAAAGTATATGTGCTATCAGAATCAAACAAAGATATGGCAGAAGAAAAATAAAGAAGTAGGGTACATATGAACGTGGTGACATCCTGAACCGCCTCCTCTAATATCCTATCTTACTGCTTTGGCATAGCACATTGAATCTACCCTTCAGCCTACCCAATCTCCTCTCTTTGCACCTATGCCACCTCAACTGCAGCTGAGTCGGCCTGACTCTGTTCACCTGACACTGACCTTACTACCTGCCTCTCTGGCCCTGGTAGCCTTGCTAACCATATTTCACCTATGACTACTAGTTGCCTCACCCCTGCTGCCCCTGAGGATGGGCTGCTAGTGTGGGGAGAAATGGTCGTGGTGGCGGTGCACGTAATTCTCTTTGCTATTGCTGTTGTTGGGGTCGGTACCGATGCTACTGATATTGTAAGGGCTAGTACTATTGTGACTACTATTGTTGTGGCCGCCTCAGGCACTCAGCTATATGGTTCCCCACCATGACACATGAAAAACATGCATAGGTGGTTCTCTAACATGAACCCTGGTGGTGCCTCAGGCACTATGATAAGTCACGTACTCTTGATAATGGCCACCATGTTCTCTGTGAGCCTAAAATGATTGCGTCTATTGGGGTACATCTAGATTTCATGTTGTTCAAAATCTATATAAATTAAAAAAAAACAAGTAATTAAAGTTTTTATAGATTTTCAAATTAATCTAATATTTTCCCTTTCAAAGCAGTTATAATAAAAATTCATTTTAATATATATTTAAACTAGTGCATTTTTTTTAAAAAAATCTTAAAATAGGTCATATTATAAGGTGTTTGGCTGCCTTATTTTGGGCCTATTTACTAGAAAAATAGAAAAGTTTAGAGATAACGACTAAAATTGATATTTGGTGAAATATTAAAAAAATAAAAGACGTTGAAGGTACTTTTATTGTTATCAATAAAAAGTTATATATATATATATATATATATATATATATATATATATAAAGTCGACCACAAATTTTTTTTTTCTTAGCAACCATCGCAGCCCCACCTCTTCCCCACCCCACCCGCTCCCTATATTCTTCTATCTCCTCCCCCCTCGTATTTTCTATGCAACAAAACAGTGTTATTTGGTTTTTTTAAAATAACTTCATGTGCCAAATGATATTTTATCAATTTTGTCTTATTTAATAATTTTAATAAATAAAAATCATGATAAATTTTTTTAAAGGTTTTATATATAATTCTCTATCTCATCTGAACACCCAATGCCAAAAAATTATAATAATTTACCGACCTCGACATGTGAAATCCACTAAAAAAGATTCACTAAGAATAGGCTCATATTAAAAGAGTTGCTCATATATGCTATAAGATATGTAGTTCATTTTAATTTTTTCTTTTAAAAAAGAGAAGAATCTTAACAAATTAATCTTAATTCCTTAAATTAAAGTAATAGGTTAGAGGTTGGGTTTGGCTGACCCATTGTTTTTCCAAAAACAAAAGTGGACCAACTTACCCAATTAAAAAAATCTAAAACCCCCCTTGTTAAGTTGGATTTGTTCGCCTTAATTGATTGCTAAAGGATGCTGATTTTGGCTGAGTGGATGGTGTTGTATGTCAAAATCCTAATCCCACATCTGAATGGTGTGGGATGTGGGGGGGGGGGGGGAGCTCTCTCCCTATAAAAGGGACCGTCCCCCCTCAAGTTTAAACCATCTCAAGTTACTTATACCATTGGTAATTGTCATTTTTATCATTGGTAATCCTTTCTTTCTTTGTAATATTTCTCTTTAGTGAAATATTATTTTGGTAGTGTTCGAGTAAGTAGGCATTTGCTGAACGTCGTTAATTTCTTGTGTCTTGTTCTTTTCTTTTCTTGTGTATTTAATAGCTATTGTTGGGTATAGTTGTTGTTAATTATTGTGCTATTTATATCTTCTTCTTTACGTTGATGATATGCTGATAGCCTCCAAGAGTCAGACTGAACTTGAGAAGTTAAAGACTCAATTGAATAGGGAGTTTGAGATGAAGGATCTTGGTGAAGTAAAAAGGATTCTTGGCATGGAGATATCCAGAGACAGGAAATTGGGGAGGCTTTGTTTGTCTTATAAAGAATATCTAAGGAAGGTACTAAAATGTTTTGGCATAAATGAGAAGTCAAAACCAGTTAGTACACCACTTGCTCCTCATTTCAAGCTTAGTGCTTCCATGTCACCAAAGAATGATGCAGAATGGGAATACATGACAAAAGTACTGTATGCAAGTGTTGTTGGTAGCTTGATGTATGCAATGGTTTGCTCGAGGCCCAATATTTCACAGGCAGTTGGGGTTGTAAGCAGGTATATGCATGATCCTGGAAAGAAGCATTGGCAAGCTGTGAAATGGATTCTAAGGTATATTCTGAATACCTTAGATGTTGGACTAGTATTTCAGCGGGAAGATAAAGATGGTCATTGTGTGATTGGGTATTGTGATTTCGACTACGCTGGTGATTTGGACAAGCGACGGTCAACTACTGGTTATGTGTTTACTCTTGCAAGAGCACCAATAAGTTGGAAGTCCACCTTACAGTTAACAGTGGCTTTGTCTACTAGAGAGGCAGAGTACATGGCAATTACAGAGGCTGTAAAGGAGGCAATTTGGCTTCAAGGGTTGCTAGGTGAACTGGGAATGAAACAGAAGCACATCAAAGTGCATTGTGATAGTCAGAGTGCTATTCATTTAGCAAAGAATCAGGTTTACCATGCAAGGACGAAGCACATCGACGTCCGATATCATTTTGTTCGAGAGATTCTAGAAGAAGGTGGAGTCATAATCCAGAAGATTCAGACCACCGAGAATCCTGCTG
>JAVDBV010085372.1:0-12727 GCA_032619315.1 Piper longum | reverse complement strand
AAACGCCGCAACGGCCTAAATCTAGGCCTAAAATCGTGTCTAATACATACAAACAAATCCGTATACCTTAGTATACACTGATAACTCGTAATCTTATAATTTGCATGTCGGGCATACTCAGCCTCCATAACATGTTCATACGACCATTTAGGCCCATACTTATAATCTGAAACTAGTTTGGCTCGATCTCGCTCAAACCAACTCGATACTGACCCAAATATGGAAAACTTAAATCGGGTAAAACCCTAACCCGAAAATGGGGTTTTACATCAGTAGTGTCCAATATACAAATATGAATTGGATTGAACGTTTATCTTTTGATTTTGGGGCATAAACAAATTGCACCTTGTTGGATGAAGCTAGATATAAGTGGTGAATTGTACATAACCTCCCTTTAATGGCTAATCTTTTTGGGATATAAAAGAAATAGGGGTGAACATAATTCTGTTTAAGCTGAATAAACTGACCAAATCTAATCATTCAATCAACTAAGAAATCCCTTTCAGTTTTGATAAAATTCGGCTTTATTTTTTATTGGGCTAGTGGGGCAATTCTAAGGGTAGCTAAATTTTGGTTTTGGATCAACCCGAACTGAAATCAAAACTGACAGACTAACCAAAACAATAAAACAAAAAACCCTAAACAATTCAGTAGTGTCCAATATACAAATATGGATTGGATTGAACGTTTGTCTTGTGATTTTGGGGCTCAAACAAATTGCGCCTTGTTGGATGAAGCTAGATATTGTCAATTAAATGACCGAAAAAGAGAATATACGAATATAATATGAGAAAATAGCCCAATATGATGAAATAGATCCGTAGCTTAATTATTCTTCCCTTCATATCTAATCTGATTGTAAAGTTGAACTGTTACACGTCCATAGAACTTGCTAGTGTTTGCTGTCTTTTCCTAGGATATTTATCATCAAAAGTGTTGAGGTGAATTGTTGTGGTCCTTTGTAATTGATTTGCTATATTTTAAATCATTTTAAAATTTCAAATAGTAAGAATGGGATAGGGATATTTCAATCCCTTTTATTTATATTACACCATTGGAATTTTTTCTGACTCTCATCGTGTTTCAAGTTTTATTGCGTTGTAGTTGATTTTGACCCTACAATAATTTTGTAAGCCCTTTAATATTTACATAATTTAAAATTATTATTATTATTATTATCATTATTATTATTTATTAGAAAAGCATTAGATTATAATTCTACCTAACTAGAAATTTTAATATGTTTATAATTATACCATCAAGTTGAAGTCTATTACTTAACAATATAGATAATTTAGATTTTTACAGATTTTATACTTATTTATTTACAGATTATTAGTTATTATTAAAAGAAACTTAGTGTATAATTCTATTGGAATAAAATCTAAAAAAATAAATTTTATTTAGTTATTAAATTTTTTTACTTATTAAAATTTAAATTACATTTAATATTTGTGTACAACTATATGTTTTGTTAAAATTAAATAAATATTCATTTAAAAAAATAATATAGTAATAGTTTTGAAATTAATTTTGAATATTCTTAATATTTATTAGTAATTAGTTTCAAACACACATCACGTGATGTGCGGGTTTGACTAGTATAATATAGTAATGAAAAAAAAAGACAAAAAACAAGTTTGCCTTCTGCGCAACCAAATGCTTTTTTTTTTCAAAGTCCCGTAATTTTCACTTTATCCGGTATTCATAATTAAGTAGTTGCCGATTTAAGCTATTTGTTTTGCTTATTCCATGGAAACAACTAATGAGATGAAAATGAAGGTCACAATAATGTCAGCACTGGTATAAGGATGAATAGATTAATTTCGTTAAAAATTTTCAATTTCTTATACCAGAAGAAGAAGAAGAAGAAGAAGAAGAAGAAGAAGAAGAAGAAGAAGTTTGTTTGCAAATCTTAATTTTGAGGAGCAAGATTGCAGGTAGGCAAGAATGCCCAATGCTTGTCTTATTAAGCTTTCCTTTTAACTTCTTCAGTTTTCTTTATTTTTATATATTTGTTAAGGAAGATATATATATATATATATATATGCACTGTTACACATTGTAATGGTTCCTTTGGTTAACATTTGCATCTAATTCACCTCCATTCCACCGAATGGATGGATTATAAGAGCCTCTTAAAATTTTGTAGCTTGATTATCTTATATAACATTCCTGCGGATGAAAGTTTTCAACATATTATCAGGAAACAGCCTCCATGATATATTTCACTTATTTGCCCATCGTTGTGAAGCAAAGGGTGGATGCTCGCCTTTACAAGGCAGCAATAGATGGAGATGTGGACATTCTTCATTCTATCCTTCAACATGATTCAAATTCCTTGCACTTCAGACCACCTCAATGGGAGAGACTGCTCTGCTTGGTCACTCGGAATTCATCAATGGGATACTCCACCGAAATCTGGCATTGACCCGAAATGTGAACCATCATGAATATTCTCCCCTGCTTTTGGCTTCGGGCAATGGCTACGCAGAAGTGAATGAATTGCTTTCGAGGGTGGGGAATGACCTCTGCTTTCTGAAGTACAATGAAGGAAGAATGCCCATTCATATTGCTGCCATGAGAGGAAGAACCGACATCTGAGATAAGTTGGTGCAAGCAGATTTTGAAGCTCTCGAAAAGATGACAAGGGGAGAAACTGTTCTTCATATGTGCGTGAAGGGGAACCAGATGGAAGCCTCGAAGTTTTTTTATGAGAAACCAAATTACCAAGACCTTGTAAACATGAAGGATGCAAAGGTAACCCAATCCTGCACATTACAACTGCAAGGAAAGCAATGGAGGTGCTCACAGCTCAGTACTTTTACTAGATCTGTATTGAATGATGCATTCCTCTTCATTCTCAAATATTTTTTCTTATATATTATTACATTCACATTTGTTTCGAAAACTATCTCCTGCTTTGAGTAAGTAACAGCAAAATGGCAATTGAAATAGTGGAAATTAGTGACAAGTATCTAGATTTTTCTACTTCAGATATAACTTCAAAACCCCATTTTGACTTCAAAATTCTATGCCATTTAACTTTCTAAGTGAAACTGCATAAATTATATTTTTATAATTATTAGACTCATTGGCTGTTTCCCAAGTTGAGTAATCAAAACTTACAAAATATCATCTTAATTGAATGGTATTTTGGTTATGTTTCCCAAATTGAAAATTTTAAACAAATCATTGATTAGGTTTGTAATTGACTCCTTGTCAAATCCAAAGAAAATATATCAACTATAGTCCAAGTCGCATGTTCAATTTCAGTTATGATTTCGTCTTGTATTGTTCTATCATCATGCTTAATTTGTATGTAGGGAGGGCTTTATCAGTCACCATTCAATGTATGCATATTAAATCTGAAAAATATGCTATGTGGTGTAATGCAAATATAGAACTGATATTTGAATTAATACTTTGATACATCGACTGTGTACTACTAATAATTTTATGAGATTAACTTGTGATTGTTCAGCTCTCTCTAGATTTTGAAATTTCTAACAAGAATCACACAAATTGAGGTTAATGCCAAAAACCAGAGGGGAGAGACAGCTTTGGACTTGTTGCCAAATCAATCTCCAATGGCAGAAATTGATGTAAGACTCAAGGAGATCATTGTTGAAGCTAGATGACGAGGAAAGTCATATTGTCAACATTCCCAATGGTTTCCGACCAAGGGAAAGTAGGAAATAAGAACGGGCTAAGTGTAATACCCTAAATCAAGTTCACACCTGAGAACCGAACTGAAATGTCACCGATCCCGGTTAGGTCGGCTAACCTAAACCCAACCCATGCGGTTCTACTCTTGGAAGATGTCAATTACTATGCATGAATAAATGCACTAAAAACTCTAACATGCTACTACATGGATGACATGTTAGCCAATTCACACACCAAATAATTACGATGAAAATCGATAAGATTCATAAAATATGACGGACTGAGTTTCCCCTAAAAATCAAATCAACTTGTATATGTATATAAATAATTATTAAAACATTCACATCATAAATTCGTTTAACTGTATAATTCATTTCTATATTGAGTCTTGACTCAACTACTGATTTACCTTCATCTTACCTAACTGAACTGGGTCTTGACCCATCTATGCTCACATTTCTCATTAATTTTGTCCCTGACTTACTTGTCATACTTATTCAATGTCTAAACATGTCATTGTTAGCAATCTTTATATTGTAGCATACATCATATCACACGACATCATCATGTATTGTATTTCATTACATCATCCTCAAACTATTAAACAAGCTATCATCTGACAAGTGTGTATGTACGAGACGCCACTGCTCTTCTGTCCGGGCTAGCTCATCCTACTCATGATTATCACCTACATATATTATAAAAACATGTCAGAAACAAGTGTTACTGGTCCAAAAATATAACTAATATCAAACTAGCTATGAGAGTTTCCTCTCATATGAAAGAAAACATTCATATACTTGTCGTTAACTCTTTGAAGGGCACCTAATGAGGGGCCACTGGGCAGTAGACCTGATAGCATCATAAACAGACTGATATGTTGCTGTTGATGCCTATCTTGGCATTTTCTCATTTCATTTTCTCGTACCTCGAGACTACTAGTATATCCTAAACCCTCTCTTTACCTCGATAATTCTCCTGGTCTTGAGCACGAAGACCGAGTACTCTCAAGCAGTTGCTTTTAGTGCCCTTTGAACCACAAGTCCAGACATGCACTGTACTAAATAGTACCTGTAAACCACCATGTTTCTTCGAGTGTGAGGAACTTAAAATAGGAGTTGTTAGGATCCCTTAAGATTGGAACAATCCATTCACTAATCCAGAACCCACTTTGACTGGCACGTGCACCCAATCATGGTACGTACGAGTCAGTTTCCCATCTCTCTTCTCACTAAAAACTCGATAAAACTATATATACGTCTGGGAAGGGATTTATACAATAGACCCGAAGGCAACTTGTGGTGCATCTTGTTTTCAAGATCAAACTCGAGGGATATCATCCTCGAGGGTTATTAATCTGGAAGATCGATCGATTAAATGACCTGGGTTAAGTGGGATCTGATAAAACACAACTTAACTTATCCTGCAAGTAATAAAATAATACACAAAAGAGTAGAGTGTAAAACAGGAAATGAGTCCTAAACAGACCCAGTAAAAGCTCCAATCATGTCCATGCGCTTATGCGGCGAGCTCCTAGTCTGTATCTATACAACAAGACTAAATACTAACACCCAGTATAATGCATGAATGCTACACTCCTCATCAATCCATACAAGACAATATCTATTTACATGCATTTAAACTCTAATTCACTATTACCATCTGTTAACATACATTTAAATTTAAGCCAACACCTATTTATTATCACACGAAAATCGTAAAATAATTCATTATCAAATAAAATTCTATACCAACGCGGCAACGGTGACAACATTGTGGTCGGCTTGAATGAGGTTCATGGGGTAGAGAGAAGGGAGAATAAGAAGAAGGAAGTTGGGTGAGGAGGATGGTGGTGACAATGTCAGAGGTTTGGAATAAATATATATCAGGGGGGAGGAAATGAGTGGTCGGTGAAGAAAACGACTGGTCGGGGAAAAAAATGAATGGTCGTGGAGAAAAACGAATGGTCGAGGAGAAAAATGAGTGGTCATCTCGTAATTAAAATTTGACTCGACTCTGACTCTAGAAAAATAATACTAATTCATAATAATTCTAAAAATAGTCCAGAAAACAGGAAAAAATACCATAATACACACAATATTACAATGACATGCTTCATTAAATAGTATCCCACCCAAACTACATGTAATGCGTCCTAATGTGTTATTCGGTCTAAAAATAATTCTACAATCTAATTAAAATAAAGAAAATCTAGTGTACTCATATATATTCTGATAACTTATTCTGTTGTTGTCTTATTTACATGATCATCATATACTTGGGCACACATGACTCTCAAAGTTCATAACACAATGACCAGCCTTGGCTCAGTTTGCGTGTTATAAAATTGACCCGACTGAAAATAATGGTTGAATCGACCGGTTCAGACTATAAAACCTTGACTTAAATCATGGGTTTTGCACTAAGCATAAAAAATGGTTAAGAGAATCACATGGCACACTCATGGTTGTGGCCACACTAATTGCCACCATCATGTTCCAAGGAGGTGTGAATCCAATAGGAGGATATTATCTTCAAAATCAAAACGACCATCTTGTCATGCAAAATTATCAATATAATTATGATCCATCAGATGGGAAAGAAGAACTTTCAAAGCCTCCAGTTTTTGCCATTTTTGTGGTACGTGATGCTATCAGGTTGTTAAGTTCTTTGTATGTCATACATATGATAATGACGGCCATTCCTCCCTAGAAGAAATTTTTGACAAGAATCTTGGCGAGGGTCATGTTCATAGCTATCATATGCACGGGATTGGTACTCATGGTGCTGGTCTTGACAATCTCTACTGCTGCTGATAATCAAGTGGTGTCTATTACATTTTGTGCTTGCCATTGACTTTGGATTATTATCATTATCATATGCATTCCTTGGCAACTCTTTCAGACTATCTTTTGTGCTGTCCAAAAATCCAGTGACGTGTTTGAAGAATGAAGAAGCATCGAAACTTCCCGCCAAGTTTTTGATAGATGAGTATCCTTAACACGTTAGTAGTGCTTTTTCTTACTTTATTTTAATCCAATTAGATGTAAGTCAAGAGTAGTACTAGTGGAATGAGTGGGAATGGTTACATAAATAGTTGAGAGTGGGTAACAGGGAAGGTGCTTGCTTTTGTAACAAACTTGAGCTCTGCACATCCCCCTTACTATCAATCCAATTTTCTGAATTTAAATTACTTATGAATTCAACAATTGTATTCACACTGATTGAACATTTTCTTGTTCAATCTTGATCCCCCCTTCCATTTTATCCGAACAAATTCTTGTCCTCCTCAATCCGTCATCATAGCTCCCAGGCGGTTTACTAGGTCATCAAAAGGCAAGGGAATATACTTCACGTGTTCGTGTATTCTTATACGATGGAAAGACTCATAACAAAATGGTATTAGAGCCATCAAATCCACCAATTGATCAGATACAGTCGGCGTTTGGAGCTCAGGGTGCAGTTGTAGGAGTTATTCGATCAGTGTATTATCAAATCAAACATTTCACCCTGGCATGGTTTTGCTCTCTTCATTAGGAAGAAAGATGGTTGTCTACAGTAATGCCTTGATTATAGAATGCTCAATGAGGTCGCCGTGAAAAATAGATACCCCTTTCTTAGGATTGATAATCTATTTGATCAGTTAGGTGGAGATTTAGTATTCTCGAAGATTGATCTTCAGTCTGGTGATCATCAGCTTAGGATCAAAGAGGAGGATGTGCAGTTGGATAGGTCTATGTAGCTTCACTAGGCAAACCAATTTGTAACCTTACCAAGCTAGGCCTCCTTGATGAGCACCTTTCAAGTTGCAAAGAAGCTTGCACTCCAAATACTCTTTGAGTCTCTAACAAGTCTTCCTTCACAAACACTGAGTGCCAAGGATCCTAGCTCACGAAAGCTTGAAACACCCTTGAAGCCATGCTTCCAAGCACCTTCTTTCCTAGAGCAAGATGCTTCCTTACACACCCTCCCACACCATGCGAGGTTCACAAGTCATTCAAACACACTTGAGCTGACCTCTCGTACAAAGAGCTCTCCTTGGTATAATCAAATCACTTAGAATACAAGATAAGAATACAAGCTAATAGATAAAACCTTTCCTAATACATCCTAGTTCTTCCAATTTTGATCCTAGTTCTAGGGTTCACAATCATACCAAGAGGTGTTCAAAACAAACTCCCCTAAACACAATTTAGAGGCTTCCATACCCTCTCCAAGAATAGTAGATGTTGAGTTTGAACCCACCCTTCTGGCCAAAGTTTCTTCAACTTTTGATTCTTTGTGTCACTTTAGTACTAGGGTACCAAACCAGGTGTAATACCTGGGCTTTTTGCCAGTTGGTTTTAGTTTTAGTTTGGTCGTGACCTGAATAGAGTTCCACACCTGACCCTTTTTGTCACATGCCTATGTATGATATGTATGTGCTAGCCACAACCTCAATCCCCATCCGGATAGACACAGTGTCATCCTGGCTCTTGTTTTCATTATTTTTATTTTGAGTCAAGTCAAGTTATGTTTAGGTTCGTGTCCATCGTGAGTCTAGTGTGTTGGTGATGTGTTTTGTAACACCCCAATTTAGCGCAAAGTGATGGACCGAATAGTGATATTATAATTTGAAACCTACTCATTGGGCTATCACATATAGACTTTATGGAAGTAGATCTCAACCCTCTGTAGAGCCTTAAGATGGACACCATGTTTGGTTTTCATAGAATGAGTGTAGAGTTCATACTAGAAACGCAGATCTTACACTAAAAGGAATCCTACATGAACACCGCAGCCATAACAGAGGTAGTACCTCCCCTACGACTATGAGCGGTGACTTTAAAAATGCGATGATCTCTCCCAACTGTGGAAAATGCACACCCCCGCTATAGTTTTGAGGTTACATGTTATGGCGTGCATCATATTCTTACTAGTTAGTTCAAGTGATTGGCTTAGGTCAAACCATATTACCCAGACTTCACATGGTTCTTCACGTGGTTGGAACCATAAGCTTCTTGACCCACGTTATTCTAACACACAAACAACTGCAGCCAAATATGTTTCATGTACGTGACTTAGCTCCTTGTATGTTCCTGGACTCTGAGGCTTATATACCCTGCTGACGATGGTAAGCCTTGCTCCAATGTATTTTATCTCCATAGTAAAAATATAATAATATAAGGATAAAACATGCTAACACAACCATCATAACATACATACGAATTATATAAGGTTCACATAGTTAGGGCACATGCCCATCATATAGTCATCCACAAAGTACATAGTCCGAAACACATAACATAATGCAAGGCCCCCGCTACCACTGCTTCCATGCCACTTGATCCATGCACCTAGGTTGGTCAACGCTAGGGTACCTCACTTACATATAATAGAAACCACATCATTAATCAAATAAATTTGATTACCAGTCTGAATACCTACCTTTAAAATAGCAAGGTGGCAAATGGGCATTCCATGATTCACGAGATGTAGGAAACTTCAGAATTGCCTCACATTGGACGGTTAGCAAACACACTTAAACCAGTGTTGGCGCGCACACACAGCTAATATTCAGATTCATACATACAACACTTGCGTCCACACATCCTCTATATTACACCTGCCATGGTACTCAAGCGGCAAAAGGAATGGTTAAGTTAGTTCCAAAAATTCCAGGAATTTGTTGCATTACACAATACCCTCATACTCTCCATTACGTGAGGGTTGGAACGAGTACTAGTATGGTCCAGACATCCCGTACACACTCTTACAATAAAAGAAGTGAACCATCATATTGATACTTATAGGCTTGGGAAATGATTTAATACTTAGTTTCCAGATCTTATCTTTTAAAAACTATCAAGGGATCTCAACCTTGAAGTTTTAGTAAACACGTGTAGAAAACATGGCTAAATGTTCTGACATCAGAAGGGTCCAATAAAATGCCACCAATGTTGTCCATCTTCTAAATCATAGTTAAACTCGACATGTAGAGAGTCAAGCAAAGATGAAGGAAAGGGAGAGTCCTACTGATCTGGATGAGTATAGCTCTGTGTTCTAGTCAGTGAGCTCACGAACGTTACCTAGCACATAGATGGAATCGAATAAGGTTCGAGTCACATCAGCATGCAAAACGAGGCAAAGCCTCCACACAAGCTCAACACTCAAACATAACTTAATTATCTTAACTAGGTCCTAAGTGAAGTGTTAAACATTATTATGTAGCTTAATTTTCTTTGGTTACATATTCACTTAGTAGGATTTAATCATTTCTAGGGTTTTAATCGAATGGGTTTACCAGATCAAACGAGCCTAAAGATGTCCAAATAGGCTAAAATTTGGATGGGTGGGCCCGAAGACTCTAAGGTTCATAGGTCAATTCCACTATGGCTATCCCATGGGCCAATCAATGAAACGAGGCCCATTAAGCTCGGCTATAAGATGCTGTAACAATGTTCTTGGGCTGTACACAAAATCTGTAATGGTTTGTTCATGGGCTAGAAGGCTCCAAATGGGCAAGGGTAAGTGGGACTAGTTTGCTAACACACAGAAGCTAAGCATAGTAAGATTTTGTCCCAATTTACTTTGTAAATGGGCCTTAGTAGATATTAAAATTTGGATCACTAGATGGCCTGTTTCTGAAGCTATCTGGACCCTAAAACCTTCACAATTCACAAATAAAATTGGGAAGTTACCAAGTAGCACCAGAATTGGTCATAGTGCTAATGAGATATAGGGTAAGGTGTGGACCAATTTTACATCCGGAGTGAAAAAACTAGGGTTTTCACCCTCCAACTTTATGCTGTCCAGGTAAACACCACCAAAACATAACCAGATGATTTTTCATCCATTCCAAAAATTTATATCCTCTAATTAGACACTTATTTGAGAATCATATATTTTTACCATAATTTATTAGCTTAAAATTAGTGGCTTAATATATAACACAATCACATATCATGCTCACAATTAGAAACAACACAGCAAACATAAGGCGTAATTAGGGGCGATGTTCATGATTATTTAGTGGATATGTTAGCCTCAAATTTTTCCACTAACTCCTAACATTACCATGAACAAAATTACATGATTTTAATCGGCAGATCTTACAAAGTCAGAGAGTAAAAATTGAAGGAATGGGCACTTACGTCACATTAACGGTGAAAGTTGCAACATTTCCTCACATTTTACCCTCATACATACAAATTTTAGGGCATGGAAGGTAAAGTACGCGATGCCAAATAGGGCAGATCAATGACCAACGTACATTATAAAAATCATATATATGACCTATGTACATTATAAAAATCATATCTATTTATTTACATACTCAAATAAGTTACATAAGTACTCAAAATTCTTCTAATAGGCAGATCTACATGATAAAATTGTCATAAAAATAAAGCACACAAAAATGCAAGCAATACACATCAAACAACGAGCAAGAAAGGCAGCACAAACCTGAAAATACCAAGGGAAAAGTAAGGGGAGGTTTTTGGAAGCGTCCAACCTCAAAGCCTACCACCCTAGGAGGCTAGAAAGGTGGAGGAGGGTGTCTAGAGCTCCAAGGAGGAAGAAGAAGGCTAGGGAGAGGATAAGAAAGTTGTTGGAGGTGAGGAGGGAAGGAGAAATGGTGAAAAGGTGAGGGATGGGATGGGTTTTATAAAAAAAAGGGGTGGTTGGCTTGGTGATCTCATAGGTATAGATGTCATACCTAAAGAGGTATGGGTTGGATTAGTTAAAGTGTTATGGGTTGGGTTTTCTATAGACGTATGGGTAGGGTTAGTTGAAGAGGTATGAGTTGCATTAGCCCAAACCCAAAAACGTAAGGTTTTACCTAAAGAGATCAGGCAAACCTTGGGAATTATACTGCAGGTCCTGAAGGGGGATTAGGACGGTCCAAAAGGGTTTTCCAACACATATCAAACACACAAGATATGCAAGGGACACGATCCTAGTATCTTAACAATATATGACTCGATTGGAAAGAGGAGGTTTTTTTAGGCATCCAACATCAAAGCCTACCACCCTAGGAGGCTAGAAAGGTGGAGGAGGGTGCCTAGAGCTCAAAGGAGGAAGAAGAAGGTCAAGGAGAGGATAAGAAGGTTGTTGGAGATGAGTAAAGAAGGAGAAATGGTGAAAAGGTGAGGAATGGGATGGGTTTTATAAAAAAAAAGGGGGTGGCTGGCTTGGAGAAGTCATAGTAATAGATGTAGGTATGGGTTGGATGAAATAAATAGGTATGGGTTGGGTTAGCTAAAGAGGTATGAGAAGGGTTAGCTCCAGAGATATGGGTTGGGTTAGCCTAAAACCCAAAAACTTAGGGTTTTTACCTAAAGTGATCAGGCCAACCTTGGGATTTGCACTACATGTCCCAAAGGGGGATTAGGATGGTCTGAAAGGGTTATCAAACACAACATCGAACACACAAAAGATATGTGAGGAACACGGTCCTTACATCTAACTATACATGAATCGACTAGACCAAATAAGCATCTCACATCCAAACAGGCGTACCGAGCACCATAGGAGGCTAGGGTTGGGCAAAGATACACTATACTATACACGAACCAAGGAAAGGAGGGTTGGACCCGACTAACCCGACATAGGTTACAACCGACCTGACAGTAAAATCCTTAGGTGGACTGGGCAGGTTTTACATGGTTGATTTTCAGACAATCCTAGCCCCTAAGGGATCTATTGTGTAGTTCCCGAGGTCACTTCAGACACATTAAGGTGGAAACCCTAAGCATGAAAAGCCTGCGCTGAACACATGGGCGCCCTGCCAGCCCCCTTTCTATAAAACCTTACCCGTCGGTTCGGTGTTTTTATGACCGGATTGGCTTTGATTCAACTCGGTTAACCTTCAGCTGGTCTAATTTGATCGATTGTGGAATTGGGCATTGGGCATGTCTGCTGTTGAGTTTATCCAAGGCCCAAATTGCCAAGTCGTGGCCTTGTTTTTGTTTTGGGTGTTTAGTTAGCATAGGGTTGGGTGTTATGTGAGATTTATGTCGCATGCATCTTGGTGTACCTTCGAGCCTTAGTGGCGTGTTAGATTTCTCCCGGACTG
>JAVDBV010085371.1:0-13754 GCA_032619315.1 Piper longum | reverse complement strand
ATATTATTTTATTTTATTTATTTATTTGTTTATGATATGTATGCCATTATTTATTTATATTTAATTATGTATTGTTGTGTTGTACGTTTATGATATTATTAATAGTCATATTAATTAGTATTAAGTATTTTATTTATTTATTTATATATTTATTGAATTATAATAGATTTATTTATTATTTATATTTTTACTAACAGGAGGATATATTGATAATTACTCGATTTTACCTGTATATTTATATAATATTATTATATTATTATTTTATGATTAGAGTATTGTTCATATTTATGTACTTATGATTTATCTAATTATCTACGAACGTATTTTCTTTGTTAATTTATTTAATTATTATTAATTATTATAGTGTATCGATTTACGTGCTACATGTGTATTTATAGGTTTGTTAGTATTGTTTTCTTTGTTGTGATGTATTGATGATATGAGCACACACCACAAGCATGCATCATATAGAGACATTAATATTTTACGTAGCGTACTTAGAAGTGGGTTCCGATATAGGCTTCGGAGTTTGAGCTCGCTGTAGATGTGCAGATACGCTTGGAGCTTGGACCACAGGTCCGTAGGACTCTCTCCCTCTCTGCTTGACTCCTTGTGTGTAGATTTTGATCGTATTTTATACGTAGGACAACATCGGCGGAGTTTTATCGGATCACTCCGATGTCGGGTCATTTAGCCGTGTTTTATACACAAGTTTAATAAAACTAAAAGGTTGAGATCCCTTGTTGGTTTTCAAACTTTACCTCCAGAAATTTCTTATTTAAGCCTCATCCGTAAGCCTATTACATAAGTACGCGCTGTTTTACGGATTTCACGAATAAGAGAATGAGTGGTACGGAGATATGTACGGACCGTGCTAGTACTCCTTCAAACCATGAGGTAGTGCGGGTGTATGATGTACTGCGTAATGTAGCGCATTTCCGGAATATGTGGCAATAACTTGTCCGACGTCCGTCCGTCTAATGCCCACCTCTAGGCATTCTTCAAGTTTTATAAGTTTTCGTGGGTAGTGGAATACCCATTTGCCAGTTTCTATTAATTATTTTTCAGACTAGTAACATTCATTACTAAAGGTTTTCATATAATATATGTAGGTCTTGCAAATCTTATATCGACTTCGGTAGAAGAACAGATAAATGCTACACACACTTAAGCTTATCACATTTATTTCTTTTCTGGCTCTTACTTATATTCAATGTGTTTTGACGTGTATATATATTGTCTTCCATTCTCATGACACCAAGAAGGTTATTTCGATTTATTTAATCGATCGTACCGACCGACAGCTTTAAACATGACTCGACTCGATTGTTGTATTTCTGATCTGGTTCTTAGGTAAACCGAAATCGGGGTGTTACAAAGAATCTTATAAATCCAATCTCAACCATTATAATAATTTAACTGTCATGATAAATTTCCCTCTAAATTTCTCTAAACACAAGAAAAAAATCTTTAAAAATTGTGGGCTTGCGCCAAGTAGCAAAAAACTGTATTCTTTTATATTATTAATTATTAATATATTGATAGATTATACTTAATATTTCTTTTACTTTCATTAATTATAATTAATTTTCCTCACATATTACTTATAAATTAGTTATCATATATATATATATATATATATATATATATATCTATATTTATTACTAATATATATCATATTAAATTGAAATTATACTTTTAATTAATATAAATTCGCTTATATTACATCATATTTTTTTAAAATAGTTATTTTTTGACAAGTTGTATTCTTTCCGAAATTTTATCTATTTTTCAAAATATTCTCATGCGGCATGTGTTGTGTGGTGCATGTTCGATTTGATTTTATACTACTTTAAAATTTAATATTTTTATTATAATTATAATGACCCTTATTAGAATTATAACTAACTATATGCAAAAGATTTACTTTGTTTGAATTTTAAAATTTTTTTATCAAACTTAAAATATAATCTAAGCCAGTTTTTTTATTTTGGTAAGCTTTGGCAGAAATTTGTATATATTAATTAATTTGGAACTCAATTATAAACCTGATTAATAAAACACCAAAAGTTTTTAAAACGAAATATTCCAATTAAATTAAAAGTTAGTATGTTCATGTTAAGTATTATATTAATTAGGTTCAGTAAAAAAATTATTTAAATTAATCAAATTGCAAATTTGATGAAGAAACAAAATATCCAAATTCCATGTTTATATTATTTTTTATTTAATTAATGAAATATTGAAAAAATTATAATATCTATAAGATTTGAAAAAAATTCTAAAATATAAGATTTTTTATCATAATTATATTCTAATATTTTGAATTTATTACCTCTTGTTTTCATCTTTATCCCATTTCTAATTTATTTAATTTAAAATTCCGTAAATAACCTTATTAATACGATTTTTAAAAATCTTAAAGATCCAACTTTTTCATCTTTGTAATATTTGTAATTTATTTAATAAAATAATTCAGAAAATAAAATTCTAATAGGATTTGTAAAAGATTCCTATGGATTAAATGCTATTTTTTTGAGATTTCAAAATATAAAATTCAAATAATTAAAAATTACGAAAAGAATAATAGTAATATGATTTGGGAAAAAAATTCAAAAAGATAAAATTTTGATCTTATTTATATTTTTACTTCAATTAATTAAAAAATCACGAAATTAATAATATTAAAGATGTGTTTGTCAACTCTTTCTTTTTTCATCCTGATCCCATTTTAAATATAAATCCGAACTTAATAATTGTACTAAAATTAGGTATGTAATTAAAAGATTAAATTTTCAGTCTTCATCATGCTTGTAATTTAATTAAATAAGGTAATTTCGAAAATAGGAATTGAAATTAATAGAATTGAAAAAGATTCTTGTGATTTTACTCTTAATTATATTTATAATAGATTAATTAAATAATTATGAAAATAATAACATTAAATATGTGTTTATCAAGTCTTTTTTTCATCTTTATCCCATTTCCAATGTAAATAATAAAAAATTCCGAGACTAATTTTAACACTTTAATTTGACCTAAAGGGCTATCGAATTGTGATATTATAATTTAGAACTTACTCGTTAGGGTATCACGTGCAGACTTTACGAAAATGGATCTCAACCCTCTTTAGAGGCTTAACACGGACAATAGGCTTGGTTTTTGTGCAATGAGTGCAGAGTTCATACTAGAAAGGCATATCTTAGACTTAAATGAATCATATATGAACACATGTAGTTGTAATAGAGGTAGAACTCCCCAACAACTATGAGCAGTGATTTTAAAAATGTGATGATCACTCCCAATTGTAGAAAACACACACCCCTGTTACAATTTTTACGTTGCATGCTATTGTGTTTATCATATTCTTATTACTTAGTTCAAGTGATTGGTTTAGGTCTTCTTATTAGTTACGTGAAGATGATGTGAGTATTTAATAAAGGTCATGGTTACCTGTTCTACATACCCTAAGCGAGCAATAAGTAAAGTGTCCTAGAATTACACAACATGATCGAATATCAGAGCGTCAAACCCTAATACCTGTACTTCACGTGGGTCTTCAAGTAGTGCGAATTATAAACTCCTCCACCCATGTGACTCTAACAAACAAACAACTGAATCAAATACGTTCCGTGTACCTGACTTAGCTCCTCATCATGTTTTAAGACTCTGGGGGCTTATATGCCTTGCAAACGATGGTTAGCCTTGCCCCAAAATATTATAACACTATAGTAAAATATAACAGTTTAAAGATAAAACATGCTAGCACAACCATCATGACATACATTCGAATCATACAAGGTTCAGATAGTTAGGGCATATGCCCATATAGTCATCTACAAAATACATAATCTAAAATAGACAACATAACACTCGGCCCCCACCATCACCACCACTGAGCCATCTAATTTATGCACCTAGGTCGACCAACACCGGGGACTTCACTTATACATAATAGAAAACCACGTCAATAATCAAATAAATTTGATTACTAGTCTGAATAACTACCACCAAAATGGCAAGTTGGTAAATGGGTCCACAAAAACTTAGGAAACTTCAGAATTGCCTCACACTGGGCAGTAAGCAAATGTACTTAAACAAATGCCAGTACACATGCATGGCTAATATTTATATTCATATATACAACACGTACGCACTCACATTTACATTCTACACCTGTCATGGTACTCAAGTGGAAAAAATAATGGTTAAGTTGGTATCACAAATTTTGAAAATATGTTGCATTACGCAATACCCTCACACTCTTCAATACCTCAGGATTTAAAGGAGTACTATAACGGTGCACACATCCTGCACACAATCTTAGTCGTAAAAGCTGTAAACCCTCATGTTTATACATATAGTTTTGAGAGAGGATTTAACACTTAGTTTGTAGATCTTATCTTTCGAAAACCATCAATAGGTCTCAACCTTGAAGTTTTAATAAACATGTGTAGAAATCACGGCTAAATGGCCTAATATTGGACGGATCCGATAAAAAACCTCCAATGCCGTCCTACGTCTAAAATCTTATTAAACTCGACATGCAGAAGAAGAGATCAAGCGAAGGGAGAGTCCTACAAAGATGGATGATTAGAGCTTCGTACTTTAGTTGGTGAGCTCACGTGCCGCACTTGGCACGGAGATTGAATCGAATAAGAATGGGTCACATTGGCAGTAAAACAAGGTAAAACCTCCACACAGGCTCGACACTTAACATCTAATTATCTTAATTAGGTACTAAGTGAAGTGTTAAATATTGTTAGGTAACTTAATTAATATTTTTGGTTCATGTTCATTTAGTGAGCTTTAATCAATTCTTAATCAACTTGGCTTAGAATACGATTTTTCGAAATAGCCTAACAATGTCCAAATGGGCTGAAATTTGGATGGGTTATCCCTTACACTCTAATGTTCATAGGTAAATTCCATCATGTCTGGCTCATAGGAAAAAATTCCCATTAAGCTCGGACCTAAGGTGCTGGAATAGTATTCCTAGAATGCGCACCAACTTTATAAGTGTTGGTTCATTGGCTAGCGGACTCCAAATGGGCTTGGGTCAGTGGTCTTTGTTAGCTAACACATGGAGCTTGAGCTCAGTAAGAATTGGGGCAAATTTACTTCGTAAATGGGAATAAGTATATTTTACAATTGGGGTCATTGGATGAGATGTTTCTAGAGCAATCTAGACCATAACAAATTAGAAATTCACAAATAAAATTGGAAAACTACCCAAATGACCCTAAAATTGGTGATAGTGCTACTGAGACATAGAATAAGCCAAGGACCAAGTGCCACTGAAATTGAATGCCATCAATCTATTTTAAATATTTTAAAACCAGAATGAAGAAAACTAGTGTTTTTGCCCTCCATCTTTATACTGTGTGGGTAGACACCTCCCAAACATACTTAGATGATTTTTAACCATTCCAGAAATTTATATATTTTAATTAGATTCTTACCTGAGAATCCTATATTTTTACCATATTTTATTAATTTCGAAAAAAATACATTGAGATAGAAAACGAATTTCTATAAGGTAGGGCCCAGTGGAAAAGGATTTCACAAATAATTTCCTAACAAAATTTATAAGGAAAAGAAAGAAAAGAAATGTGGCACTAATTTTCTTTTTCTCTTTCAATCCAAATATATATTAAAGATGATACTTTCATTTTCTTTTCTTTTTTTTCTTTTTCTTTCTTAAATTATTTTTTTTCCTCTCAAAATTTATCAAACAAAATGGACCCTTGAAAAAAATTGATAAAGATGCATCTCTATTCAACAGAAAAAGAGAAAAAAAATATGATTCTCCGTAAAATGTTAGACTATATCATGTATAACTATTAACTAACATGGCTATCAAATAAAGGACGAAGAGCTAAGGATTCACGGTAACACGTGCTACTTACCTAATTAGTGTAAATTACTTAAATTAGAGGAGATCAACTAAATTATTATAATTATATTTTAAACATATGATTTACGCCCATCAGTTAAGTGTTACAACGTTTTTGCTTCATTGCTTAATACAACAAATCCTTGACCCAAACAAAATAAACACCTCTATCAGTAAAAGAGACTATTATATCATCAATCATCATTAATCAATCAATTTATATACAATAAGAGAATGATTTTTATAAATGTTATATTTAACAAGGGATTAGCAAATGGCCCAATGTGATTCATTATTATTATAAAATAATCTTCAAAAAATAATTACAGATATATTAATATATTTTATAATCTTTATATAATAAAATCTAGTCTTTTATAATATTTTTTAAATATTATTAATTTTCTGAATTATTTAATTAAATATATTACAAACATGTATAGATGCAATAATTAATCTTTTAGAAATAATTTAATCAATTTTAAAAAGATGACTTAAGCCGATCATCACTACTTTGTACTTTGACCAAGACATTATAAATATTTCAAATTCGCCTTAAAATTATATTAAGTGGTGGGTTAGACTTTAATGGACATGGCCATGCCATTGAACTAAGAAAAAAGAATTTTAAGAATTTCTTAAAGTTAGGTCAATTATAGATCTTAAAAAATTAATCTTGCATCCCATAATCAATTGAGATTTAATATATTAATGAGGGTATACTTATAAGTCTTTAACTGAAATTAAACTTATTGGAAAGATAATATAGAAGGCTGATTGAATTATTATAGTGTTTGTCTCTGTAGCCTTGATGTTATTGGCAATCTGGATGCAGGATATCATTGTTAGAATTGCCTGCCAATATTTACTGACGTAATGTTGACATGGTCTTAGCTGCGAGTTTTGACGAGCTCATCCCGAGGCAAAATCTCCTATGCTGATTATTATGTTAAATCAATTCCCTTATTTTCTAATTTTTTTAAATTAGGCATTTCACACTTTTAACATATGTTGAACTCCGTGGGCTAGATATAAATGTGGTCATAATATGCAAATTTTTTTTTTCTTCCAAGCGCTGTTATATGTACGTTACATGTTGCTTTGAAAAAAAAAAGTATAATGCTTCTAATAGTTAAAATAGCACATTGGATAAAATTGGTGACTTGAGTCAGAATTTTATATTAGCAGACTAGCCAATTCGGGTCAAGTCAGTTTTATGATCTGCGTGCTAAGCCAGGGCCAACCGTGCATTATGAACAACGAGGATCAAGTGTACCCAAATATATGATGATAACGTTAAAAAATTCATAAGAAATTAGTTATGTGAGTATGTAACAATATGTAGTTATTTTTTTAATATTTGATCGTAAAATTATTTTTAGACTGAATAGTATATTAGGATACATTATATAGCAGTTTCAGTGTGTTATTAGTAATAGAACCTGCCGTTTTGGTGTTGTTGAGTTTATTATATTTTATGATATTTTTTCATATTTTTTTAGATTTGTTTTATTTATTAGGAGTTAGTTATTATTATAACACGAGTCGAAGTAGAGTTAACTTTTATTCACGAAATTGCCACCCAAACCTTCCCTTGACATTTCCCCTTCCCCCCCTTGTCGTCACCCCGATTTATGCTCGCCAAGCCGGTGCCGACCCACAGCCTCAATCGCATCGCCGAAAAAGTCACTAAAAAACCATAGGAAAGCTGCCAGAAAACGTATGAAATCTAGATTTGATGAAATTAGCCATAAATTACTGGATTTTCACTGAATTCATCTAGCTAAACCCGATTGAACTTCATACACCACCGGATGCCAAATTCGAGTCTTGAACCAACCCTAGTCGTCGCTATTAACTTTTTAAAATATATAATATTTATCCAGGTTTTTAATGTGATTTTGTGCTTCTCGGGTATAATCATTATTAATTAGGTGATATTTCTCGTTATATTCTAGTTAATTAATATTGAATGAGATATGCTTAATTTTGGTGTTTTAATACAGAAAAAGATGAAATAAATTAAGCTTAGGATTTATTGGTCAGACCATTGGACCCCACCCATTGGCGGTTACAATTTTTGGAGTTGACAAAGTTCCATGAGGTTGGCTATACATTGCTTTGGCGCCATTGTCGGGGAATTGGATACTTCATCGGACATCATAATCAATTAGTCCACATCGAATTTTGGAATCCTTCCTTGAATTCTTATATCCCATCTTCTACATAAAGGGGTGGTCATTTGTTGTTTGAGATATCTCATCTCTTGGCTTAGGAGTTTAGTAGAAGAAATAGTCTAGTTTTTGTAATTCTTTTCTTTTGATAATGAAAACTAGTTTCTTCTCTATATTGTTTTCTATTTTCATTATGAAGTAATCTTTGGTTTTGTTCTAGAAAAAAAATGGAACTTAACATGGTCTAATTAGAGTCATTTCAACCTCTTACTCTTTTATTCAATCGGATTGTTTGAATTATTATGTTCTTAATGCGAATAGTAGATTGATTGTCTATTTCTTAGATCATGAGATTTAATTAGATTTAAGGATAAATTAATTAGATTAGTCATTGATAATTCACCATACGACAAATCTTTTGACTTGTTTGTTATTGTGGTCGGGAGATACACAACACCGTATGCGATTATACGTCAAATCTTAATGCGCTATTTTGTTGATTAATCAATTATCACCGGGAGGTATAAATTGAGGTAAAATAATAGACGCATGAAGGAGCGGGAGCTACCATGTCATATAATTATCCTAGATTGGCAATCCGAGTGAATAGAAGATAAGAGTAAGATATGATAAAGATTGATTTCATGTTAAGGGAAATTCGACTCTAGAGCGAATTTTATCTTAAACTAAACATTTCTTTTAGTTGTTGTTTTTCTCTTAGTTCTATTTTCTGCTCTTAATGTAAATAAATTGATCTCTCTGTGGGATGATATTTGGACATTTATCATTATATTAATTGTTCCGACCGTGTATACTTGCACGTCATTGAAATAATTCGAACAAGGTTTTGGTGCTGTTGCTGGGGAGATTGAAATTTCTTAGTTAATTTAGGATTAGAATATTTAGTAATTTTCTTTTCTTTTAGATTTTATTGTCTATTTTTTTTTGAAATATATATATATATATATATATATATTATGTCATTGTCTTCTTCCTTGTTGTCATTTGTTTATGCATCCATTAGTACAGTCACGCTTGTTTTCTTGTAATTAAGAGATTGAAAGGACTTTGGGAAATTTGCGTGCTGCTGGAAGAAGAGCACAAGAAGCAATAGAAGAAGAAGTTATAGACCCACAACAACAACAAATACCTCCACTTCCACTGATTGTAGCAGTAGCCAATGATAACAATAGGGCAATCCAAGATTGGGTTGTACCACTTGCAAGAGGGTTACATCCTAGTATTATTACACCACTAGTGGATGCGACCCACTTCGAGTTTAAACCACTTTTATTTAACATGTTACAAACTATAAGACAATTTAGTGGACCGCTTATTGAAAATCCTAGTAGGCATATCATGGATTTCTTATCGGTTTGTGATATGTATAAGCAACATGGTGTCTCTGATGACATTCTTCGCCTTCGCTTATTTCCATTCTCATTAATAAGAAGTACGAAAGAGTAGTTGCCATCATTAGATGTAATACCACTTGGGATGAATTGTCTGAAAATTTTTTGTTAAAATATTTTCTTCTTAAAATTGCTAGATTACGTAACGAAATTTTATCTTTTTTGCAGTTTGATGGTGAGTCTCTCTTTGAGGAATAGATAAGATTTAAAGAATTGTTGAAAAAGTGTCCCAACCATGGTATAGAAAGATAGATGCAACTCCAAACTTTCTATAACGGGTTGTTGGGGCAAACAAAGAACATAGTTGATGCGGTAGCCAATGGATCATTTATTAGGAAGAGCCCACATGAAGCTTTTCAACTGCTAGAATTAATGGTTCCTAGGAACCATCATGTAACACAAGAAAGGCACCCAATGAGGATTACCGAAGTTTTAGAATTAGCTGCACTTACTGCTTTATCTGCTTAGGTCAGTGCTTTAACTAATCAAGTTCAAAATCTTAATATGCAGGGATATGTTAAGACTGTAGAGCCAATATGTGAATGGTGTGGACAAGCACATTCTACAGGTTAATGTACAATAGATCAAGTTAACTACATAGGCAATTTTAATAGGAACAACAATCCCTATTCCAACACGTACAATGTGGGTTAGCGCAATAACCCCAACTTTTCATGGAATAATTCTCCACAATCGACTGCTATCCTCAATAATCCACCACCGCCATCAAAGCATTCTCGATGCCCTTCACTTTCTTTTTAGCCATAGCAACCGGAGTTGATTCAAATGTTCAATTCTATGCAACAAAATATGCAACAATTCATGCAGAATCAGGAGCAACAACAACAACAGTTTACGCAACAATTTATGTTGCACTTAAATAAGGAACCAAGTGAGCGACCTAAGGGTGTACTCCCTAGCCAACCAGAACAACCAAGAAAAGATCGTCAAGAGCATTGCAAAGCTGTAACAACCCGAAGTGGTATTACTTTACAAGAACCAATTCAACCCAATGAAGTTAAGGAAAAAGATGAAAAGCCAAACAACCAACATGAACCCAATACATTAGTTAGCTTACTTGGAAGTAAAGGGAAAGAGAAAGATGAGATACATACAAATGAGGTAGAAAAAAAACTACCATTTCCTTCTACTTTAAGGAAACAAAGTGATGAAAAATATTTCAAAAAATTTCATGATATATTTAAAAAATTACAAATTAACATATCTTTCATTGAAGCACTTGAACAAATGTCAAGTTATGTAAAATAATTGAAGGATACTCTAGCAAAGAAAATGAGAGTAGATGACAATGAGGTTGTGGCCATGATAGAAGAATGTAGTGCTGTCCTCCAAAGAAAACTACCTCCAAAGATAAAAGACCTGGGAAAATTTGTAATTCCATATTCAATTGGAGGAAATGTTCATTGTAATGTTTTATGTGACTTAGGTTTTAGTATTAACCTTATGCCTTTTTCTGTTTTCAAAAGGTTAGGAATCAAGGATATTGCTCCTACCAACATCACATTCTAGTTGGCTGGCCGATCGTGGGTATATCCTAAAGGAGTCAATAAAGATGTTTTAATAAAGGTTGACAAGTTTATCTTTCCTGCAGATTTTGCAGTGCTTGAAATGAAAGGAAAGAATGACGATATACCTCTCATTGTCGAGAGAGGTTTCTTGGCAACTGGTAAAACACTAATCGATGTGGCCATTGGAAAACTTACACTTAGGGTAAACAATGAATATGTTACATACAACATTTTTTAATCCATGAATTTATTGGATACAACATATGATTGTTCTAGAATTGAACTATGTGATAAAATAATGTACAAAGGAGATCAGTTGAGTTATTCATTACATAAAGATGTAAATTCTCTTTATGAAGAAGATATTGATGTGGAAGAGTTGGTAAAAGTAATAGATTCGCAACTGATCTTGCTTAGGAGATTCAGAGTTGTGGAACCTTTAGATCTACCATTCCATCGATTACTGCCATCAGTTGATGTACAATTTATTTTCGGAGTTAAAACAACTTCCAAAACATCTCCAGTCTACTTTTTTAGGGCTTAATGCCACTCTTTTGATTATTATGTCTTCAGAGCTAACTATATTGTAGAAAGAGAATCTGATTAGAATACTAAAAGATCACAAGTCAGCCATTGCTTAGACTATAGCAGACATAAAAGGCATCAAGTGTGGCTGTTGGGCATTTTCTCATGGATAAAAGTTAAAGTTTTTTCCACACGGTGCAATTAAAATTAAGACTGAATAAGGAGATCGATTATTTAAAGTCAATGGATGTAGACTGAAACACTACTATGAAGGGGAACAACTTTAGAAGTCTTCCAGCACATTAAATAAAGAATGAGAAATTGGTGTCCGAATGTAGATGTTAAACCAAGTGCTTCTTGGGAGGCAAACCAAGAATGGGTCAAGTACAAATTCAGTTATTTATGATAATCATCCACTGACTAATTGGTTGAGGGAGTTCCATTTCACTTCTTTATTTTTATTTTGTTCAACATGGAGGACAATGTTTAGTTTAAGTTTGGGGGATGCCTTAATTTTGTGCATATTGTTCATGCTCAACTCATGTTTAGATTTAAGATATACATATATATATAGTGTGGTTTAGTGTAAAAATATTATTATGCAACAGTATATTAGTCTCTTGGTTTAATGATAGATACATGTGAATTAGTCTTAACTTTCTTGGGAAAACTTGATTAGTTGATATGAGGATGAACTGAGTAAATGATTACATTCGAGAGTTGGTTCTATACCATAAATTATTTTTAGAATCCTTTGGTTTAGATGATTTTAATGAATGTTTTGCAATAAGGATTGCACATGATGGTCATGACTTTTAGAATTTGCCCTAGCAACTTTCATGGCGAAATATTTAGCTTGCCATGTAGATGGGAAATGATATAGGCATTTCTTTTTGAATAATCTGGACCTTTCGTCAAGCGTACCTAATATAAATTATCCGCTGCACACAATTTTATGACATTTATTATACGTGTTTGTTTGATTACCCTTACTTTTAGCCTTGGCCTTTTTATTAGAAATACATCTGGCTGCTTTGAGTCCTAGCACCCTAGTATTTTGAATTCATTCTAAATTATAACAGGGATGGAATTTGAGTAGTATGGAGGAAGGGGGCGTTGCTTTTCATAAAGTGGTGATTGAGTGTGGATTTTCCTTGTACTTTGTTTTATTTTTTAAAAAAAGATGAGGCAATGATCCTCCACTGATACGCACAATATGAAGCAATGAGCTTCCACCAGTTTGAAATAAAAGAGGTTAGTAACCTCCAGCAAAAAGAAAAAGAAAAAAAAAAGATGAGGCAATGATCCTCCACCAGTACGCACAAGATGAAGCAATGATATACTCTCGGCATTTCAGACGGAGATGCAAACATGTATAGTATGGATGGGATGCTATGGTTCTAACGCTTGTCCTACATGCATGCCATGATATGCAAACAAAAACCAAACGAAAGTAATAATGAAAAATTTGAAGAAAAATATCTATTTCTATAAAAAAACGGACAGAATTTCCCCTAAAAGTGCAATAAGGGCTAACATGTCCACAACAACGATATAAATCTATATATATTCAAAATGATGTAAACACAGGAATCCATCATCGCATACTGGCCTCATCACTTTTACTTTCACCTGAGCCGAGTCTGAGGCTCCAAGGCTCCTTGATTATTCACATCTATCTATTCATTTCACAAGCAATTTATCAAAACATAATGTAATAAAATCTTCATTCAAACAACATTAACACACGATCATTACACAATACACACGGTAGATACATGTGTGCGCGATTCTGTGCTGCTCCTCCGTAGTCCTGTCAGCTCTCAATTATCGTAATCCTCACCTACATATAGTAGAAAAATGTTAGCAACGGTTGTCATTGGTCCGGAAATAACTAATACCAAGCTGGCATAGGATAGCTAACCCTCCTGTTGAAAGAAAAACATCACATGAAATCTCTGAGGGCGTCTGCGGAAATCATCTTTCTCATTTCATTTTCTCATTTTACTGTCAATGGGAGGCTCTTCCATACCACTCTAAAGTGGTTGTCTCTAGGTTTACCTTTCTCATTTCACATTCTAATTTCACTTTCTCATTTCATGTTCTCATTTCATTGTCAAGGGCATCTTCCATACCACTCTAAAAGTGGTTGTCTCTAGGTTTACTTTTCTCTCACCCCAACCTGCATGGGCAAAGAAAAGCAACGCAAAAACTATAT